>JAAKBH010000737.1:0-124671 GCA_019776075.1 Amaranthus palmeri
CTTCGGTATCATGGCGGTTTGGAAAATGAGTTTTTGAGGTGGTCCTTGCGGGTTTCTGTTTTGGAGTTCGAGTGCTTAGGTGTCTTGGGTCTCCATCTTTTGACGGCGGTTTCTGCATCAATGGAGCTTTTATGGAATACAAAAGGCTTTTGGCGTCTCTTTGTCTATCGTGGGAACTTAAAATATCTGGAGTTTTCTTGGTGTTCTATGGCGGATCCATGGTATTTCTAGGGTGTCTTTTGGTGGTTCTATGGGTTTCCTTAATGGTGGTGCTTGAATTGGGCTGGTGTTGGTCTTGAAGGTTTTTCGATAATGGCGTGTTGGGCTGGAAGGTTTTTGATAATGGCGTGCTCTCTTGTGGTTTTTTGTGGGTTTTGATGCTCTGGTGTTGGATGTTGGTTTTGGGGGCTGTCTTGAGTTGCCATGGGTGCTGGGTGTCTGGTCTAGAGTTTGGGCTACTATTTCGTGGTTTTTTTTGATGGTTCACGTTTCGTGGTGTTCGTGGTTCGAGGTTTCATTTGGGTGTTGAAGTTTGATGGTGCTTAGTTTCGTATTTTGGTGGTTCCTTCTTGTTGGGCCCTTTAACACCCCAGGTTTTGGAGGCTGTTTTTCTTTCTTGGTGTAATATTTTTTCGTGTGTGTTAACTGTTTGAAAACCGCCTTGTGTTGGGGTTGTTAAGGATGCTTTTTTGGATGCATAGCCCACCCCTATGGCTGGTGTGGGTGGCCTGTTTCTTGAGTCTCCCCTCCGTCCAATGGCTTTTTTTTTTCCCTTCGGGGGTTTTTTTTAAAAAGTGCCGCGGTCTTGGGGTCCCAAGTTCAAGTGGTGGTGTTTATTCCTTTTATTAATATACGTTCCTCAATTTTTCAAAAAAAAAAAAAAATGTATATATATTATAAAATATAATATATTATATAATATATATAGATAATATATATATATATATAATATATATATATATAATATATATGATATACATATATATATATATATATAGTATATATATATATATATATATATAGATTGTATATAATATTTATATATATAATATAGATAAATATATATATAGAGATGTAATATAGATACTGATAGAATATAGATATATATATATTATATATATATATATATATATATATATATATATATATATATATATATATATATATATATATATATAAAAGGAGATCATCCGCGAAGAGGAGGTGAGTAGTACGGGTGAGCTTGCATCTTGGATGGAACCGGAAGGGGGAAGAGGAAACCTGCTTCTGCATGAGCCTAGATAAGTAATCCATAGCAATAGCAAACAAATACGGAGAGATCGGATCACCTTGGCGGAGGCCTTTTCTAGCAGGAAACGGCTTCATGGGGACCCCATTAACAAGGATGGAGAAGGACACAGTGGACACACAAACTTTGATCCAATCAACAAATCTAGGAGGAAAGCCCATTTCACTCATAACCGAGAACAGGAACTCCCAGCTGATGGAGTCGTACGCTTTGCGCAGGTCCATTTTGATCATGCATCTGGGGCTATTATTTTTCCTGTTATAACCTTTAATAAGCTCAGCTGCAAGGAGAATCTTATCTGCCATCTGACGACCTGGAATAAAACCTGACTGAGCTTGGTCAATAATCTCACCCATCACCTTCTGGAGTCTTCCTGCAAGAATCCTTGAGATAACCTTGTAAATCACAGTACAACAGGCAATGGGTCTGAAGTCACTCACTTTGTTTGCATTGGTTATATAGGGGATCAGAGTAACCGAGGTGCAGTTTAGCGGAGGAAATAAGGTGCAGCTCTTGAAGAAATCTCTGATAGCACTGATGAAATCTTCATTGATGATATTCCAGGTTTTCTTGAAGAAACAGGCATTAAACCCATCAATCCCAGGAGCTTTATTGTCATTCATCCCAAACAAAGCTTCTTTGATTTCATCCTCCTCCACATCTTTAATTAGCTCTTGGTTGTTCACATTGTTTACTTGGGGGCCCTCTCGCATAACCCTTCTGTCAATAACCTCAAGGTTGTTGTTAGCTGTGCCCTGTAGGTCATGATAAAAGTGGAATATTTCTTCCTGGATGTCGTCTGTTTTAGAGATCCACTTGCCTTCGTTATTCTTAAGCTCGTGAATGCAATTGGAAGAGATTCTCTCTTTAATAGCCGCATGGAAGAAGGCAGTATTATCATCCCCATGTTTAATCCAATGAACTCTGGCCTTTTGGTGTAGAGCTTTATCCTCAATCTTCCTCCATTTCCGGACAAGGGAGGAAGCATCCTTCTCCTGATGGTGAAGGTCTTCATCAGTGGGGTTATCCTGTAACTTAGTCTGGATATCCTGAAGAGCAGTTTCCCAATGCATGCTTCACTTTGGATTCCTGTGAACTCTGTTTTATGAAGCTGCTTCAAACTGTGTTTCACATTTTTCATTTTATACCAAAGTTTCTGGAGGCCACCCCCTTTGACACGAATCTTCCAAGCATCCTCCACTACCCTAAGAAAATCCTGATGGTCACACAAGTAGTTAAGAACCGGAACGGCTTCTTTTGGTCATGCCCATGCTCGACGAGGTTGATAATCATCGGGGTGTGATCTGAAGTTTGAGGATTATCATAGAGAACACTAGCTTGATTGAAAGTAGACAACCACTGTAAGTTGCCAATGGCATGATCGATCTTAGTGAGTGTGCGGTTAGTCCCCTCCTCTCTATTCGACTAAGAGTAAGAATGCCCTCTCTCAGGAATGGGATGCAGGTCATTACGGTCAAGCCATAGCTGCATATCATAGATCTCATAGCTGGACACTTGCGAACCATTCTTCCTTTGATCCTCTTTGAAAATAGCATTGAAGTCCCCTAGGTATAAGGTTGGGGAATTATAATTAAGGTTTTCCAACTCTACCAACATATCACGTCTATCTCTGACATTATGAAGCCCGTACACGAACACAACATGGAAGCTACTATCTGAGTTCATGGGTGTAATTCTGGTTCCCATGAATTGGTGATGTGTGTCACATTGAGTCAAATTGCATCTGTTGTTTCTCCAACCGACCCAAATCCTACCCTTCTCGTGATGAGTGTAATTAGTAACCCAACTCCACTTAGCACCAAACCTTCTTTGAATTTTCTTCGCATTGGGGAATTTGATTTTCGTTTCCAGTAAGCCAATAACACTTATATTCTTTTTATCAAGGAAATCCTTCACTTCCCTGATTTTGTGGGGGCTATTCATGCCCCTAATATTCCAAGCGGAGATAATCATTGCGGGGAGGGAATTAGAGGGTTCCCGTCCCTATTGAGGTCCTTGCTTGTCGTACTTTTGTTGCCAACTTCATGAGAGATATTATCCCCAAAGGTTGCTGTTTCGATAATATGGGGCTGCTGGCAGCCTTTTCTTGGTGAACTGCTGTTTTGATTTTTGGTGCCCTTTCTTGCCACTTTGGACGGAGCTACCAGGGTCCAACCTTTCTCACTATCATCTACATGATTATTTTCCTTCACAAGCTCAATGGGAACCTGATTTTCAATCTGTCCAGGGAGGTTAGGCGTGCTGGACAGCAGCTTCTGCTGCACAATACTCGGCTGTTCACTAAACTGATCACTGGGCAGCAGCGTCTCACTACCTTTATCACCTTGTATACCTTGGCCTAGTGGAAGGGGAGCCTCCGGAACAGTCTGCTTATCATGGGGATCAGCAAACTTTTGTCTAAGTTGAGCCAAGGATTGAACACCAATCACTGCCTTCGCAATCTCACTGGGCATCCACACTTGTCTATCATTTCCTTCTTTAACCTCCACACTACGGTTTTTAGCACTTTGAACTTGATTTTACAATTGGACTCTATCACAATCATGCCCCATAGCGTTGCATTTCCGACAAAAGAACGGTTTCCATTCGGGAATGGCCTTTTGAACAAATTCATGCCCCACACTATCGCGCACTTTAATCTCCTTCATAAACTCTTGGGTAATATCCACCTCAACGAGCAGTCTAGCATAAGACACTTTGAGTTGTTTGGTGGTACATTCATCCGCATAAACCGGCACCCCTATAGCACTAACGATTCTACTCAAAGTTTCCTCCCGCCAACAATGAAGAGGTAAATTAGGCAACCTCACTCACACTAGAATAACTCGCATAATTTCTTCTCTAAAATTGAAATTCCTATTCCACTTCTTAACAACCATAGGCGCACGATTTAAGAAATAGGGTCCTCCCTTAATGATCTCTTCACACTCACAATCCGTGTTAAAACGCAAAACAAAGTATCCTTCCTCATGTTTATGGATAGCTGGCATACTAACAAAGTTCCAATGCTTGCGAATAAAACCCTTAAGGATATCTAACGACACATTTCCACCTACAACATATACAACCACAGCTCTTTCCCACAATTTAACCAAATCAACACCAGCATTTGCATCTATATGAACAATTTGAGAACCATTCTCTATACTAGGAGGGACAAATTTGAGAGTCATACCTACGGGGGCACTTGGCTTGGATACCTTGTCTCTCCAAGAAACAGCAGGGGTGGACACGTAAGGAGTAGTAGCAGGTTCCTTATTCAAGGGCTCCTGTCTTATGCCCTTGTCCCCGGCGCTTGGGGATGGATGCACCCAGTATTGAGCATTAAACGACTCTCGACAACGGATATCTTATCTCTCGCATCGATGAAGAACGTAGCGAAATGCGATACTTAGTGTGATTTGTAGAATGCCGTGAACCATTGAGTTTTTGAACGCAAGTTGCGCCCGAAGCCTTTGGCCAGGGTACGTCTGCCTGCGCGTCACGCACTGCGTCTCCCAATGCGCCTAGCTGCGGGACAGGCGAGGAGGATGGTCTCCCATGCCTCATCGGGCGTGGATGGCCTAAAACAGGAGCCCACGGTTTCGAGCTGCTGCGGCGATTGGTGGTGTGCAAGGCCTAGCCTAGAATGCAATCGCGTCGCATAATGCGTGGACCTTGTGGCCTTGAGGACTAGAGCGTTGCCCGAGGGCGACCAACAACTGCGACCCCAGGTCAGGCGGGACTACCCGCTCAGTTTAGGCAAAATGAGCAAGAGTGGGAAGAATATCGGGATGTGATGGAAGATGTAGTCAAGAAGAGCGGGCTGGACAAGAGCATCTTCTATGATCTGAGAGGCAATCACGATAACTTTTGTGTGCCATCCGTTGGCGGCACCTTTGATTTTTTTTCTAACTACAGTCTAAATGCCCTTGCAGAAAGAAATGGCCATGTAAACAGTTTCACACTTCAGGTAATTTCTTGCTATCACTTTCAAGAAATATCATGTTTCGTCCTCTACAGTTGTAGATGAAAATAAGATAGTTGATTTGTTTTGGTCTAGCCTTATTTCTATATTATAAGTAATAAGTTTAAAAACTATGTTGAAGAGAACACGCCCTTAGTTGTAGATGAATGGCTTAATGACCTTAGCTGCCAGAATTATCAGTATCTTATGGATCATTGAAGTTGATGACAAAGTGCCAACAATACGACTTCACATTGATTTAGTTATGACAATCTTGCTTGATGTAGTTTCCACTTAGTGGCATTGTGGTATTGCAATGTTATTGTCGTTTGCTTGTAGTTGCTTTATACAATTAATTGTGTGTCGTATCATGCAGACTGGCATTAGAAAGCATCTATTTGTTGGGATCGATACCACCATGGCTATTGGCCTTAGAGGTCCAACCAATCTATTTGGGCATCCAACTGATCAACTATTAGCTTATTTGGAATTTGAACTATCAAAATGGGATGCTGAGCTAAAGAACAAAGTGACGAAGATCTCATTTGGGCATTTTCCTCTTTCGTTCTCAGCGGCTTCTGAAACTGGAAGGACCTTGAAAGACGTTTTTCTCAAGCATTCGATTTATGCTTACCTATGTGGATATCTCCACTCAAGGTTTGGGAAGAACTTGAAACGGCACCACCGATCAGGCAACGAATTCATGCAGCTAAATATGCATTAATTCTCTGAGAACGTTTCAAATGGGTTATCTCAAATTCAGGAATTCTGGGAGTGGGAAATGGGTGACTGGAGGAAGAATAGATTTATGCGCATTTTGGCCATCGATAGAGGTCATGCTTCTTTTGTCGACATAAACTTGAAGTCGGTTGCTAAGAAAACTATCATCTTGCCCATTTTTCCACTTGACTCACGCTTTATTTTAAGTTCATCTGAACTCAATGAATATAAGCATCAATCAATGGATCCCTCCAACTATATGACGATAAAAGCCTTAGTGATCTTCTCGTCAACCCCAATCATCTCAGTCGTGGCTCGAGCGTATGAATCTCACCTCGGAAAAACTTGTTCTGGTTTTGGAGCAACCCAAGACAATGATCAAGGATGACTCCTCAAGAAGAGCTTTGTATGCTACACCTTGGAATTTCAAAGCATTTGTGGACCCATCTCCAGATAGATACTAGCTGCAAATAGAAGCAATCGACAGGGAAGGCAGATCAAACTTAGCCGAGTTAAGACCATTTTCAATAAATGGTCTTTCTAGCTCTCCGTCTTGGACATGGAAAGAGTTTATAGTCATGGGCTGCCTATGGGCTTCTTTGTATTTCCCTATACTCTGTTTTATTCTTGGATCCTTCCTGTTTATTCTTCTTTTACCTATCGCTCTATGAATATTTTCCAAGAAACACTTCACATTGCAGAATTTCTGTACCGATAGAAGTTTTATAAGTGGTTTTGGATGGGTCTTGACGGAATTGTACAAGCTGCGTTCAGTGTGGTTTGGTTTTCCAGGTTACTGTTAAGTGCTAAAAATTATATTATTTTTATTCCTAGTTACGTATAATTTTATGACGTTTATCAAATAATATTTATTATTTAGTGAATATCTAATTTAAGAATTAATATCTACACTTATATAATTTTATTAATATTTTGTAGGATTTTTGATTAAAAATAGAGTTGGACGAAATGAGAAAATTGGAGCCGAACGTAGAAAAATTGTTACTCGCGAAGTATTTGACGCGTCAGTTTTGAAATGGCCATATCTCACTTATACGGACTCCAAATCAGGCGTTTTTTGAGGCTACGGACATCTACTCGAAAAGATCTACAACCTTGTAGTTATGACCAGAAGCTAAATCCATCTGTATCAATGGCAAGACAGAGAAGAAGTCGGCTGTAATTATTAAAGTCTACAACTGGAAGATAAAATGTTAATTGAAGAAGACAATTTCAATTAAAACACTCTTGTTGATTTGGTTGAAGCATGGCCACTAATCTTAAGCAATTAATACCCAGCTGAACTTTTTGAGCTTTATTGTACTAATCTACTCAATTAGCACTTAAACCGACATAGCACACTTGGTTGAAGTGTGTACAAGTGGTGTAGTTGGCAAGGGATCAAATTCCAATGGCTACAAGTTAGATTTATTTTTGTCTTTTGCTTCTTTTTACCTCTATAAATAGAGGCATTTAACCTCCCACATGGTATGTAACATATTCTCATATACTACTAAGTATAGAGATAGAAAAATATTTTAGTATTTTCTTTTGTATTACAAAATTATCTACTTAATGAATTTCTTATTCTCCCTACATCATGTTTAATTTAGAGTAATTTTATTTTGTAGTAATATGTATTAATGTCTTGGCACATTATTTTTATGAGATTTGAAATAAGTCTTTAATTTATGCAACTTTGTTATTGAGTATTTATGTAAACTAGTTTTAATCTCTAAATTTATATAAGATTGATTTTGTTGGGTATACTTAATTATTCTTGTATAAGTTAATGTTTGAAAATTAATTAAACTTTGTTTAGTTAGTTTTATTAAAGAAACAACTAGTAATAATAACTGCATCTAGTTTTATTATTAGAGTTTACATAATATTAAATTTAGTTGGGTTATAGGGTATCTTCTTAATTAAATTTAATGGTTGGTGAAGTCTTCCAAAAATTAGAGCAGTCAATTCATTAAAACCGGATTAATGAACACTAGGGCTTTACTATCTTGGGTACAAATAGTGAGCTAATATAAAAGGGTTGACAAGGGATTTACGAGGGTACTATAAATCCTACAGCCGCCTATTCATATAAAATTTGTAATTAATCAATGATTAAAAGTAATCTTGCCAATGACTAAAATACATGTTACCACTACTTTCTCTTTTTGATTTACTCTCTTATATACTTTACATATTTTACTTTTAAGCTTATTTATTTTTAAGTTTTAAATAGTGTGATCAAAACTCATTTCCCCCTATCTTTTTGCTTTGAATATTTTCTAAATATTTTAGAAGTATCTTTAAAATTAGTAATCACAATCTCTGTGGGTTCGACCCCTACTTACCACTTACTATATTTAGGAAGCTGTAATAGGGTAAAATATAATTTAAATTTGTGCGCGTACGACAGCGTCCTACAGTTACTTGCTATACCTTGTTCTATTCCCTTGGTTTTTCGGTCAAATATTTACTGATGGTGGTGAAATGGGGTATATGACATACCGGGGAGGGGTAGTGAAACAACCTGAGACGGGCAGGAAATTAGAATTCCTTGGATTTCCTGATATAATGGTAATTGTTGTTCCTCATCTGGTTTTCGTCGTTTTCCCATCTCTTTTGGTGTCTATTGGATTCGCTGCAGAAAGCGAGAAGTATCGAATACACTTTTTAGCACTTTCAAGGAAAAAGGAAGATGATCTTCCTAAGGAGACTCCGATATCTAGACCGAATAACCGTCAAATTCATAAATCTTCAATGTTTCTTATAGGTACTCGATGGATCATAAAAGTTCTTTTGGTATTTTGTCTAATGATCTTATACAAGCATTTTAAGGTAACCTTTCATCAAACTGTTTTACAGTTTAATCTCGGATTGAATGTATTATCGGATTTCTTTTCGTTTTTCTAAAACATGTTTCTGCGATTTGTGTGCAGAATTGTCGTGTGCTAGTGAAAGCTTATGAGATGAACACGCTGTTACATTGCCCGGTTTACGCTTTCTCGATTCCTCTTTTACTCGCTTTTGATGCCTGTAAAACATGCATTTGTTAGCAGTATAAGGTTGCCATACCAAAATCACCTTTTTGATCACGTTTCGGACATAAAATGGCTAACAGGAAATTTTAACAGTATCTGACACAACACAGCATCTTGTGATGCAAATCATGGGTTCTGGCCTAGAGGTGCTTGATCGTATACGATTGTTCATTGAAGAAGTATTTTGACTTGTATTATTCATCGAAAAGTTGGTTCAAATGCCGCTATAAAAACCGATGAAATTGTCTGGTATTTGGATGCAGCAAGGGGCCTTGATACTGAGTATAAGAAAATGTCATTGAATTTCCTTAAAAGGAGATTCGACATTGTACTAGTAACTTGTAACTTATTGCTATGTGTTACTTTGATGTCTGATTTATTTGATGCTATCTCCGATTTCTTTTGTTTGTCTATTTCAAAATTTTTCACTTAGGAGAGATACATTTAAATAAGGGATAAATATATTCATATTGATTTTGTTAGATTCTTCTTGATGCAAAGTTATTTTAATACAATTTTTAAATTTTTTTATGACATTGTTTTTTGATATATTAAGGCTTAAACTTACTATTAAAAACATCAACTATTCTTGTGAGACTAGACCGTCTTTCAAAGAGACGAACTAAAACATAAGACCCATATTTTATTTGAAAATTGAAATGAATAAGCAAAAAAAATTATAAAAAATTAAAAAGATTTTGAAACTATTTCCCAAGATAAGCACTTTTCCTCCTAACCTTAGGTTTGGTTATGTTCGCTGTTAGTATCTGCGAACAATTAGAGCAGGTCAAAAAAGTCAAGTCCATTGTTCGCTGTTACTAACAGCAAACAAAATAAAATTGGTCGTAAAAGTCAATCTCAAATTATGATGGAGAAATTTTTAAAAAATAATAATGGTGAGGTTCGGTGTTTCTAACAGCGAACTAATAGATTCTATCATTTCCCACCATCACCGTTCCATCATCATCGTTCCATCATCAGTTCGTCACTGAAAAAAAACATTGCAATTAACAATGAAGACATACTCTTCTGTGTTGACGTTGACAATGAATGCCTTCTTCAATCCTGGGCCAAATGAAGAACACTGGTCCAAATGGTAGACCAATTACTCTACTTGATTCCATCCAACAATCAATCATCGCTTTGCTTTTGCCCTCCTCTCTAAATCTGCTGTGTGGGTATGTTCTTCCTTTTTTCATTTCGATTTTTTTGGTTTAAATGTTTATTTTTGTTTGTTTTTTTGTTACCCAGATTAGTAGTTTGATCAGTGCCGTTCCTGACATTTCATGGGCCCTAGGCAAAATAGGAAAATAGGGCCCCTTCAATAATATTTCCAAAAATTATACATTTCATCACGAAAATACGAATAATCACACATAATACATATTGTTCATAAAATTTTACAAATTGTCCTTAGAACAAGCACTAAAGCAAAATTTCATAATTTTCCATCAATCTTTATTCACTCCATCAATCATAAAGCAAGCTCCTCTATGTATCGTCATCACCTACAACGACAAAAAAAAATTACATAAAATGGTTCCTGCGGACATTTTGAGAAGCAAAATCAGTAATAATAACATTTGTGTCAATTTTTACTAATAATTCTTTCTCTATTGATAATATGGCTAAACCATTCAATCTCTCTTGTGACATTGAAGATCTTAAATAGGTTTTAATAAGTTTTAGCTTTGAAAAGCTTCTTTCTGCTGATGCCACAGTTACAGGAAAAGTTAAAAATTATCTATAAGCAATTAAAGCATTTGGATAACAATCTGCAGACTTTAAAAACTTAAGAATATCATTAGCAGACATTGGCTCATTTGGAAGAGTCATTTTTAGCACTTTAAGTTCTGGATAAAAGTCATCAGAATCAACATCAGATAAATCACCATTCGGAAATGTAGAGTGAAAATTAGCACAAAAGTCTCTTAATTCATTATCATTCAATGCTTTCAATCTATTTGAATTAAACAAAAATCCAAAAATATTGTCAAATGTCTTCAATTGCTCAAATCTTGTATCCAAAGAAGAGATTGCTATGTCAACAACAACATAAAAGTACTTAGCTCTAAAAATTTCATCTGGTGTTTTAATTTGTTCATCATTACTAATTTCATCAAATTGTCGTTTTCTAATAATATGACGTTTAGCGAGATGTTTTGGCTCTATGCCCATTTCAAGTGCAATATTTTTTGCAATTTCTAAACTAGTAGCAAAACCTTCTTCCCTATACTTTTTAAAAGACAATAATATACCTCTTACTTGTTGTATGCAAGTGTCAATGCAAATAGACTTATTTTGCAATTTCTTACTCATCGTATTCACAACAAATAGAATATCATACCAAATCACCATACCATGAATAAACTCAAATTTATTAAGTGCTTTAGCCAAACTATTAGCTTCACTCTTTGATTTTGCATCTTCACAAGATTCAAAAAGTTTTAACAAATCTTTTCTTATTTGGGGAGTTTGAAATCTAATAGCCTTAATACTCTTTATCCTACTTTCCCATCGAGTGTTACAAAAAGACTATACAGTTAATCCAGGTACAGTTTCAAGTAAAATATCCCATCTTTTTGTAGAACTTGAAAATAAAGAATAAATACGTTCAACAATGCCAAAAAATGAGATAGCTTTTTGATGTGCTCGATTTAGAGCACATTTATAGCCCTACTTTGGTGTCGTATCTCGGTGTTGTACATTGGTTTTATGCTCTATACACTCGATTTTACCTTGATCTTGTCTCCATGGTGCTTAGAGATCATTTTAGGTGTTTTCGGGAGATTTCGAGGTGATTCGGGTTGAGTTCGAGGCTTAGACACCAAAGTCGAAGATAATGCACGTGTTTCGAGGTGCTCATATGTGTTTTGGGTCATCCTCGAAGATATCACGATGATCGGAGCTCGTTTCGAGGTGATTCGGGTTAGTTTGTGGCTTGGACGTCAAGGTCGAAGAAGTGGCACGCGTTTCGAGGCTCCCACAAGTGTTTCGGGTCATCCCCGAAAGTATCGCAAAGATCGGAAGTCATTTAACGATAGTTTGAAGCTTCAATGTGGCCAAAATGACCACATTCGGTCGAATGAGAAGTCCATTCGGCCGAATGGACCATGCCATGCCCAAGCCTATTGCTCAAAGTCTCTGGAAGCCAAGAACAACTAACATTCGGTCGTAGCTCCTTGGATTCGGTCAATTACTACAAAAAAACATATGGGTTATAGACGCTAAGGACGGAGCTTTTAGACGCTTGTTTGCGTCTAAAATAATTTTTTAGACGCTTTTCTAAGCGTCCAAAAATCAAGTGTCACAAAACTTTTAGACACTTTTTTTAGACGCTTTGTGGTGTCCAAAATTGTTTACTTTTAGACGCTTTTTTCCGTTACAAGACTTTTGCCCCCCTACTTTTTCATATGTTATCAACTCATTTGTGATGGAGAAAAGCGTCTAATAAGTGGATTTGGACATTTTAGAGCGTCTAAAATAGATGAATTTTGGACACTTTAATGCGTCTAAAATATTTTGTGGTTTTGTAGACACTTTAAAGCGTCTAAAATATTTGTGTTTTAGACATATTAAAGGGTCAAAAGCACTAAAAATCTAACCATAATAGTTTAGATTTGTGACATTCAAAAGTGTCTAAAAGCCCTTTACCTAGTTGCTTATTAGTGAATTTGGTTGGGTAATTTAGATTTGTGACTCAAAATTGTCTAAAAGTTACCTAGTTTACTTGCGTAAGGTAATATGCAATATATTTTCCAACATCAATCAAGCTATAATTTAGTCATCAACCAAAAGATTATGATTACACATACAAGCAATTTACAATTTATTACTACATCGGTTATATGTTCAAATATCAAAACATTGATAATTATTACAAATTAAATAATAATAACCTTAAAACAATCTCAACAAATTAAAAAGTTTCTACAATTTACATAGTACATTAACAAACTAATAAGAAACTGCAATAATATAACTCTTTGCATATGTTCCAAATTGGTAGAGTACACAAAACTAATTTCGAAACATTCGGGCAATTTGTCAGCTCCTTGAATGCAATCACACCTTCTCTGCAATGACAAATACACAATGTTATGATCTCACTCAAACAAGTAAAATTGCAGCAACATTTGCAGCTCCCTAGTGGTTATGAAAAAGTGCAAAATTCAAGGAATACCGACGAAAGAACAAGTTCAGATGTTGTTCAAGTACCAATCACAATGTAGGCTTCAGTTCAGATCTCATGGCAAAACCAAAATACTGAAGTGGTCACACAAACTTGATGTTAAAAAGCATAAACTCACATTGAAATTATGTGAGCAAAAGGAGTGGAGATTCTTTGGATAGTATACTTTCTACGTTAGTACTTTCCCATGTACTCCACACTTTATAACTCACAAGTACACTTTATAACTAGATGGATTATGTTGATTTACACATACACGTATATAACCAAAATAATTTGTGCATTTACCTCTCTTTCTCATTTTATATCAATTTGATGGAAATGATGATGTCAGTGTGGTCTTCAATTGATCGAAAAGCTAGCTACTTGAATCTTGTCTTATTAATCTTACTCACAATATAAAAACCTGCCAGAGTTAAGTTGATCTCATCCATTTTGTTCATTAGATGACAAGACTTGCATCAACAAATTATTTATGTGTTGATCTTTAGGAATATTTCCAAACTTTTTAAAAAATTCCCTTACTGAATTTCCTATCAATTCGTGAACCATTGCCTTGTGCAAGCAATAAGGAAAAAAAGTTAAATGGAAATTGAGTTTCTCCTACACTTTTGAAATTGACAAATTTACTCAACAATAGAGCATTATGAAAACAATAGTAGCAGCACAACAACAGACTATGGAAGGCAACCATGAAATAACACCCTCATCATATTCAAGACAAGTATACATCTTAGTTTCTTTTATAAGTGGTCAAAACTAAATCAGACAATGATTAGCTTGTCATATTATGGTGAGCATAAATCTGTGGGCATACAAGAAATAAAAACAAAATATTCTAACAAAAATTCAACTAAGATTGTAATGTTGTATATGTATGTCAAAAGCTGATTCTTTATGGGTTGATTCCTCTTTTGTACTACATATTATATTAGATATTTAACTTTGAGCTAGAATTGGATGAACCTGATTCTTTCACCATGATCAGCACAAAGAGATCGCCAACTTGGTATGATAAACGAACCTACAACAGGTGAAAGGAGACAAAATTAACATAATAATACCCACACAACATGACAACCAACACATAATATTACCAACAAAGTAAACTTTGGTTCTAGAAAATCAAAGTTGTGGAGGAATGTTCTAGCTTAGACTCTTGGGACCTATTCTATTGCTATTCAACAAAAGTAAGATAATTAAATATTTTTTTTACTATCTAGCTTTGATAACCATGATTTTTAGCGTTCTTGTTAGATTGCGATAGCTCTCTCCGTAACCTGGTCTAACAAAAACTCAGTATCACAAGATCACAACCTTAAGTTGTATGTTGCATCCAAACATTAAACACTGCCACTTCTACCTAAGAACAAGAGCAAAAGGAATACAAGGATTTAAAATCAAAATGAACATTAAATTTTCACTCTAGTTAAGACCAATAGCACATAATTCACTGATTGAAAATGCCAAATCATGGTTGATTTTGTGCTATTTTGGGCCATTGAGAAAATCATAAATTCAAAATGCGAGTGAATTATGTAAAATTGGTTGAGACCCATGATAATAAAGACACTAAAAAAACTCTACAATACTTGGGATTGTTATCAAGTTCTGTCATATCCAACCTTAAATTGAATAGGCTATTATGAGACAATTACATAAACATTCACTAGTCCAGGCTATTCGACTAGCTCTTAACGGTTGGACTACTTACAATAAACACAACAACGTAAGTTACAAAGATCAGAATCCGAACAAGGTCGTAACCAATTATAAATTTACTCTTTTACTTGTACTGTGGAGAACTAGAATTATAATCTAGACTTGAACCAGATCTGTATGGATTGAAAGCAGAATATAATAAGTGTCAAAAATTAAAATATAAAGAACTGATTAAATCAAATGTTGAAAAAGTACCAAAAATCAGAGGTTAAAACTTAAAAATAAAAACAATTAAAACAAGGAACAATTAGTAGCCCATAATTTGATAGTCATTTACTAGGAGAAATTAAGATAATATTACAAACTAAGTATAAACGTTTCAATGGAATGATTTGGGAGAATGGTGAGTTGGCAGCCAAAAAAATTGTCAATATGAAGATAGTAATGGACTTCTGTCGAGAGCAACACAAATAAAGATAACTCAAATTACAAAATCAATCTCAAAGATAAACAACCCCAATGACAGAATTGAATGATAATCACGAGTTTCCATCAAAAAAGAATCCATTAAATCATTAACTAAATTATTAATGAAAATTGAGATACAAGAAATAAGCGTCTAAGAACTCCGGGTTTTAACAAATAAAGACATAACTACTTATAAGAAAAATACTACCTCCTATTCAACCTAAATGTCCCATTTCGTTTTTTGACACTATTCACTCACGACTCTTAATTTGAATTTTACTCTTAATCTATAATTTAATCTACAAGTTATTTTTTTCAAAGGCTCAACAATAATGCCTTGAAGATTCAATTTACGACAAGGGACATCAAGTCGTTTAAAGTTGTCCAAACATCAATTATAGCCTTACAATTAGACATGAATATGATAATGCAACAACTAAAGAGAAAGGACATGGACACTAGTGCAACAGCTTTAGTCCAGTTCTTATAATTTACTGGGAAAATACAACATCCAAATTAGATGAAATTATTGAAAGGGACACAGTGCATACAATGTCGATGTCAATAAAGAATCCTTTAAAGAAACAATGTTTCCAAATGGCACATAATGCGTCCCCTGGCCAACATATAGAGATCAGCTGGAATAGAAATTCTTTTACAAGTCATAGCATCAGCTGGATTAGAAGTATATTCATTACAAGAGTAAGGCTACCATATCCAATTCATTATCACACAACATATTACCATTATCATACACAAATCTTCAACAAAACATAAGGCAAAAAATATACTTCTAAATAACTATTTAACATTGTGCAATTGCACAAGGGTCGTATTGGACAGATGACTTGTTATCTTAATAAACTTGCCTAATTTCCACGAAGATAGCAGCAACTTGTAAAATCTAAAAATACACCAATGATAGCAACAACTTGTAATATCTACAAAGACTCCAAACCAATTCTTAATACAAAATATCTTAAAACAAATATAATTGAAAACAAAGACTAATAACTAAGCTTACCAAATGAAAATCCCATATGCACTAATCACTATCAATAAAAAGGTAGAAAACCACTAAATAAATACAATTAGATTAAGAAGTATCACATTCAAGGTCATGAACCAGTAGCTAGGTTTCCAGCTCTATCCTAGAGGAAAATTACTAAGATCATAGAGGAAAATTACTAAGATCAGAGAATATTTATATCGCGACAATGGTGAAAATTACTTTGGTGATAACAATAATAATTGTTTTCCTGAATTTCCATGCAGGAAACACCCAGCTTCTTCTTGATCTTCTTCTAATGGTGTGATTTGATCTTATTGTTTGAATGGTCGATTATCATCTTCTTATGGATCTTGTTCTTGTTCTAGAAACTTCTCTGATAATAATCATAATAATAATACTGATGCTGGTTTTGATCAGATCTATAATTCTATATCAAGAATGGGACCCAGATCATCTAATTTTGATGAATTTGATAATACCCATTTTCAAAGAAGCTATAGTGTTGCTCATACTGCACAATCCAGACCTTCAGAATCATCATCTGGAACTGGGAATAAGTTTTGGAAGATTGGTGTTGTAATAGGCATTTCTTTTATGCCTAATTTCCATTTATTCACCACATCTAATGAACAATACTCCATTGATAATGAAGAATCTATTAACAAACAATAACAATAACAATAACAATAACAATAACAATACTCAACTGATACGCAAGAATCAATTCACAAACAATTATAATAACAATACTCAAGTATTCATCAAGAATCTATTCACAAACAATAACAACTACAATAATCAATTGCTATTCACAAAAAAAAACGGGTTTAAATCGACGGAGACAGAGAAAAGAACTTACCCAACGCAAACACTGAGCCACGCCAAAATTGAGGGAGACAGAGAGCAATCGAGGTGTCTGTTACCAAAATTTGATACCCAACGAGACGAGGAAAACAGAGAACGGCAAGGATAGAAACGAAAAAAGGAGATCAGAGAAAGAGCACAAAATGAACAAATAACAAGCAATGGAGTCGAACAGATCAGAAGAACGAAAATGAGACCAAAATCTTTACCAGTTCGATCAAATTTCGAAGTGAGAATGAAGCGAAAGCAGTAGGAGCAATGGAGGAGTCGAACAGATCTGAAGAACGAAGCAGGAGGTTAAAATATTGAGAGAGGAATACCGAGGGTTTTTTTGAAGGAGGGGTTTTCTGAAATCAGGCGGTTTTCAGAATTCGCGTGCTCTTCATGAATTAATATGATACAATCAGGCGGTTTCTAATTAAGATGGAAGGCAAGAAAAGGGATGAAGCGCGTAAAAGGAAACCCGCTTCTTCTTCTTTTTTTTTTTTTTTTGGAAATTGAAAACCCGCTTTTAATATTGATTACCTCTTTGCAAATTTGAAATGGGCTTTTTAACGCTTATTAAGCTTATTTTAGTAACTGTTTTTTGCGTCTAAACAAAAGCGTCTAACAACTTTAAAATTTTTTAGAAGCTTTTTATTGTGTCTTTGAGATTGTTTTGATAGGTCAAATATCCGATCTTTATAAGGGTCGTTGATGGACCGTTAAGCGTTGAAAAGGGATTACTAAGTAACTGTTCCAAGGTCAAGTCAGAGTTGAAAATTGGTCTATCGGAGACAGTGCAGTGTTCCCAGAATCAGCGGTCAGAGGAGCAGTCAACAAAAATAATTAGGAAAATAATTTTTAATTTTTATTTTTCTTATTTAGATTTGTTGTACGGATGAATTAGTCTAGGATGCACAAGGAAAATAATTAAGAAATTAATTTAACTAACTCCTAATAATATTCCTTAAAATTAGGATCTTAAAATAAGATTTCTTAAATTGTCTTAGCTATTTTTAGCTAAAAGGACAAGAAAACTTGGAGTAACTACCAAGCTTTCCTACCACTCTCACGCGGAAACAAGCCCTCAACTCCCATTATTTCGGATCATGGGATTATGGGCAAATTAAATCTAAAAATCTATATAAAGGATTTTTATACAACCGGCACAATTTGGTGATCATTTGAGAGATTTATTTTTCCGAAAATATTGTGCCCAAAAATATTTCGTGAGTTTACAAAATAAAGAGAGGAAATCTTGATTGATTTTAAAGTCTTATTAATTTCAAGATTTAATCCTTGTGCTATTCTTGATATGATTCATCCATTTTAGATAAATCTTGTATGGGTTTATTTGAGAGTTTTTGTTGTTTAGACTTGGGTAAGTCTAAAGGGTAGAGAGTAGAGAAACGGTAAGAGGTTACCATGAGAAGAGTAGAGAAACGGTAAGAGTTTACCGTGAGTAGAAGAGAAACGGTAAGGAGTTACTGAGAGAAGAAAAAGAGTAGAGAGGAGAAGTTATTTTATGTAAGAGAGGAGTGATTTACATAAAATAATAGAGAAGAGAAATCCCTAGTGGGTCGTGGTTCTTTTTCCCACGTTAAATCTTGGTGTTCCTTTATAGTTTTCTTTTATATTGTCTTGAGTATTTTTGATAATCAAATTCCGCAATAAAAAGGGCTGAAAATACTCAAAAGGCGAAAGTAACAATTCACCCCCCCTCTTGTTACAGTTCATTGTCTCTAAGTGTTTCTACAATTGGTATCAGAGCCCTGTTCCTCATTTGATCAGGAAACACTGAGAGCCGTATCTTGGTGTATTAGAGATGCAGAAAATGAACGAGCGCATGGAAGAAGGGTACTCTACTCAGAGACCACCAATGTTCGATGGCAAATTCTATACTTATTGGAAAAACAGGATGGAGATCTTCATCAAAGCCGAAAATTATCAAGTTTGAAGAGTTATCGAAATTGGAGATTTTGAGGTAACAACTACCAACTCCAATAACGAGACTGTTCCCAAACCTATCACAGAATATGAGAAAGAAGATTTTCAAAAGATGGAAATGAACGCTCTTGCTATTAAATTACTTCATTGTGGGCTTGGTCCAAATGAACATAATCGCATTATGGGATGCAGAACCGCTAAACAAATTTGGGATCTGCTAGAGGTTACCCACGAAGGAACGAGTGAAGTTAAGCGTTCCAAGATTGATTTGCTCATGTCCAAATACGAAAGATTTGTGATGGAACCTAAAGAAAGCATTCAAGAAATGTTTACAAGGTTCACGAATATCACGAATGAGTTTGTCTCCCTTGGAAGGCTAATTCCCTCAGATGAACAAGTGCGAAAAATTCTAAGAAGACTACCTCAAGATGATCGTTGGAGAGCAAAGGTCACAGCCATTCAAGAATCTAAAGATTTCACAAAGTTTAATCTGGAAGAGTTGGCTGGATCCCTTATGACTCATGAATTACATTTGGAAACAGCTGACAGTTCCAGGAACAAGGGTTTGGCTCTGACAGCAAACGATCAAGAAGAATCAGAAACTGACGAGGAAGAGGCAGCCTTGCTGGTACGTAGGTTCAGGAAGTTCTTCAGGAACAACAAGTATAAGAATCAAAGAAACAACAAGGAAAGAGGAACTTCAAATTCCAAAACATATGAATGCTACAAATGTGGAAGTACCGAGCATTTAATCAAGGATTGCCCATTATGGAAAAATGAGAAAGGCAAAGGGAAAGCAAGAGAAACAGGAAGACAACCTACAAAAGGAAATTTCAACAAAGCCGATTTACGCAAAGCCATGATAGCTGCTTGGGGAGAATCCGAAAGTGAAACCGAAACCGAAGCTCCCGTTGAAGAAGAAGAAGTAGCCAATCTATGTCTCATGGCGACGCATGATGAAAAGGCTAAAGGAAAAGAGGTACTGTCTACTGATCCATTTTCTGATTATTTATTTAAATTGGATAAATATAGATTAACTAGCATGATTTTAGAATCTCACGAAAATTTGGAAAAACAAACAGCCATCTGTCTCAAAACTGAAAAAGACCTTAAAGCGTGTAAAGACCAAATATCCTACCTTAATTCTTTTAGGTCCGATGTGCAAACTCGATTCTTTGAATTGCTTGATAATAATGTGATGTTAAAAGAAGCTATAGAAAAAGTTAAAGAAGAAAACATCATGTAAATATTGAATTGAATCAACTTAAGCAATTTGAGATGGAAGTAAATTACGAGTCTAATAAAGAAATTAAATGTGTCCTTTTACAAATGAAATTAGACCTAGAATCCGCCTTAAAAGAAAATGATCGACTTAAGCTTGAATTCAAGAGAAAAAGGGAAAATCAAATAAGTTCCCAAATGGATTCTTAATGCTAAAACCAAAGGAACCGAAGGTCTAGGATATGACAAAAATGATAAAAAGAAAAAGGTCTACGTTGATCTCCCAAGTAACAAAGTCTGTTCCTTTTGTGGCAAAACTGGGCACCTGAAACATCAATGTTTAAAAAGGGAACAGCATAACAAAACGAATCAAATATATGTCGATAGAGTTTGGATTAAGAAATATGATTCTTGTATAATCGACATGGAACCCAAGGATGGCTGGGATCCACCCTCTAACAACTAAATTCGTTTTGCAGGTTCTAGTGACAGGGAACAGCTCATGGTATCTCGACAGTGGCTGTTCCAAGCACATGACAGGCGATAGATCAAAATTTCTCTCACTAGAAGCCTATGATGGAGGAACGGTGACCTTTGGCGACAACATGAAAGGTGAAATCATTGCAAAAGGCAAGATAGGAAGGTCAAGTTCCCATGCTATAAATAATGTATTTTTGGTCGAGAATTTAAAGCACAATCTTTTAAGTATTTCTCAATTTTGCGACAAAGGTAACTCTGTAAATTTTACTTCTGATAAGTGCATCATTTCTAGGAACGACACAGGAGACGTCATTCTGGAAGGGATCAAAAAAGGGAACACCTATGTGGTGGACCTGCACACTGTTCCTAAAACCAGTCTAACATGTCTAAGCGTTATAGAAGATGACCCTCTTCTTTGGCATAAAAGATTAGGTCATGCTAGTTTTTCATTGCTTAATAATTTACGATCTAAAGACCTAGTAAGAGGACTACCATCCCTAAAATTTCAAAAGAATGAAGTATGTGATCCTTGTGCTAAAGGAAAACATGCAAGGTCATCCTTTAAACCTAAAAATGTCGTGACCACCTCAAGACCACTTGAATTAACTCACATGGACCTTTGTGGACCAATGAGAATACAAAGTCGCACCGGTAAGCGTTATGTTTTTGTTATAGTTGATGATTACAGTAGATTTACATGGACTTTATTTTTATCTAGCAAAGATGAAGCCTTTGATGAATTTGTTGCATTCGCTACTAAAATTCTGAAATCCAGTAACAATCAACTAGTCCACATAAGATCGGATCATGGTAAGGAATTTGAAAATTCAAAGTTTATGGATTATTGTAATGAGCATGGTTTAAGTCACAATTTCTCCGCACCTAGAACACCACAACAAAATGGTGTGGTTGAACGTAAAAATAGAACTTTAGAGGAAATAGCTAGAACTATGTTAATTGCTAGTGGTTTACCTAGAAATTTTTGGGCCGAAGCCGTTAATACTGCATGTTATATATTAAATCGCGTATTAATTAGACCTATCACTTCTAAAACCCCCTACGAATTATTTAAAGGAATTAAACCTAATATTTCATATTTTCGAGTCTTTGGATGTCGATGTTTTGTGCATATCAATGGAAAACGAAATATAGGTAAATTCGATGAAAGAAGTGATGAAGCGGTATTTCTTGGCTATTCATCTCATAGTAAAGCATATAGAGTTTATAATTAGAAAACCATGTGTGTTGAGGAATCTGTTCACATAATATTTGACGAATCTAACTTTATGACAAGTGAACAAGAAACGGGTGATTTTAAGATAGGTCTTGCTGATTTGGATGATGAAGAACTTATACAAAAGGAGCAAGATCAAGAAGAACAACAACAGGTTCAGAATGCTGAACCAAATCAAGAACAGGAGCCACAGGCAGAACAGGAACAGCCTGCAGTTCCTAATCCAGTTATCCCAAGAGAAAATCAAGAAGAAAGAAATGATGGTGAACCAAATTAGAATCAAGTCAGTGAGCCTGCTTCCACATCTGTCTCCACCAGAGACTTTGTTCCAAGACCATGGAAATAGCAAAAATCACATCCACTTGACTTGATCATAAGCGACATGAACAAAGGAATTCAAACAAGGTCACAAATGAGAAACTTTTGTGCACACTTTGCTTTTCTTTCAACAATGGAACCCAAGAATCATGAAGAAGCCTTACAAGATTCGGATTGGGTGGTAGCTATGCAAGACGAATTGAATGAGTTTGAAAGAAACAAAGTATGGCACTTTGAACCTAAACCGAAGAACAAGAAGATAATTGGACTGAAATGGGTATTCAGGAACAAGCTGGATGAACATGGAACAATCGTAAGAAACAAAGCAAGGTTAGTGGTAAAAGGTTACAATCAACAAGAAGGTATTGACTATACTAAAACTTTTGCTCCCGTAGCTAGATTAGAAGCTATTAGAATTCTTATTTCATTTGCTGCTTTCATGAATTTTAAATTATATCAAATGGATGTAAAATGTGCATTCTTAAATGGGTTTCTAGAAGAAGAAGTGTTTGTGGAACAACCACCTGGCTTTGAAAACCCAATTTCTCCGGATCACGTCTACAAGCTTGACAAAGCTCTTTATGGGCTAAAACAAGCACCTAGATAATGGTACGAGAGATTACAGTAGATTTACATGGACTTTATTTTTATCTAGCAAAGATGAAGCCTTTGATGAATTTGTTGCATTCGCTACTAAAATTCTGAAATCTAGTAACAATCAACTATTCCACATAAGATCGGATCATGGTAAAGAATTTGAAAATTCAAAGTTTATGGATTATTGTAATGAGCATGGTTTAAGTCACAATTTCTCCGCACCTAGAACACCACAACAAAATGGTGTGGTTGAACGTAAAAATAGAACTTTAGAGGAAATAGCTAGAACTATGTTAATTGCTAGTGGTTTACCTAGAAATTTTTGGGCCGAAGCCGTTAATACTGCATGTTATATATTAAATCGCGTATTAATTAGACCTATCACTTCTAAAACCCCCTACGAATTATTTAAAGGAATTAAACCTAATATTTCATATTTTCGAGTCTTTGGATGTCGATGTTTTGTGCATGTCAATGGAAAACGAAATATAGGTAAATTCGATGAAAGAAGTGATGAAGCGGTATTTCTTGGCTATTCATCTCATAGTAAAGCATATAGAGTTTATAATTAGAAAACCATGTGTGTTGAGGAATCTGTTCACATAATATTTGACGAATCTAACTTTATGACAAGTGAACAAGAAACGGGTGATTTTAAGATAGGTCTTGCTGATTTGGATGATGAAGAACTTATACAAAAGGAGCAAGATCAAGAAGAACAACAACAGGTTCAGAATGCTGAACCAAATCAAGAACAGGAGCCACAGGCAGAACAGGAACAGCCTGCAGTTCCTAATTCAGTTATCCCAAGAGAAAATCAAGAAGAAAGAAATGATGGTGAACCAAATTAGAATCAAGTCAGTGAGCCTGCTTCCACATCTGTCTCCACCAGAGACTTTGTTCCAAGACCATGGAAATAGCAAAAATCACATCCACTTGACTTGATCATAAGCGACATGAACAAAGGAATTCAAACAAGGTCACAAATGAGAAACTTTTGTGCACACTTTGCTTTTCTTTCAACAATGGAACCCAAGAATCATGAAGAAGCCTTACAAGATTCGGATTGGGTGGTAGCTATGCAAGACGAATTGAATGAGTTTGAAAGAAACAAAGTATGGCACTTGGAACCTAAACCGAAGAACAAGAAGATAATTGGACTGAAATGGGTATTCAGGAACAAGCTGGATGAACATGGAACAATCGTAAGAAACAAAGCAAGGTTAGTGGTAAACGGTTACAATCAACAAGAAGGTATTGACTATACTAAAACTTTTGCTCCCGTAGCTAGATTAGAAGCTATTAGAATTCTTATTTCATTTGCTGCTTTCATGAATTTTAAATTATATCAAATGGATGTGAAATGTGCATTCTTAAATGGGTTTCTAGAAGAAGAAGTGTTTGTGGAACAACCACCTGGCTTTGAAAACCCAATTTCTCCGGATCACGTCTACAAGCTTGACAAAGCTCTTTATGGGCTAAAACAAGCACCTAGACAATGGTACGAGAGATTATCTAAGTTTTTGATTGATAATAAGTTCATACGTGGTAAAATTAATAAAACCTTATTCTTTAAGAATAAAGGTTCGAATATTTTAGTTGTTCAATTATATGTTGATGATATTATTTTTGGTGCAACTAACGAATCGTTATGTAAGGAATTTGCGGACCTAATTTGAATTTGAAATGAGCATGATGGGAGAATTAAATTTTTTCCTTGGTTTGCAAAGTAAACAAACTGCTGACGGTCTCTTTATTCATCAACAAAAATATATAAAAGAACTTCTAAAGAAATATGGACTAGATAATGCTAAGACAAACCATACACCCATGGCCACCAACATTAGGTTAGACGAAGACGCTAATGGAATTAATGTTGACCAAACGATGTATAGAGACATGATAGGATCTCTACTATACTTAACAGCTAGTAGACCCGATATATCTTTGGTTTGTGTGCTAGATTTCAATCAAATCCTAAAGAATCACATCATACGGCAGTTAAAAGGATTCTAAGATATTTAAAGGGAACAGATGACTTATCCCTATTTTATCCTAAAAGTGATGTCTATGACTTGAAAGGGTATAGTGATGCAGATTATGCAGGTGATCTTGTGAATAGAAAAAGCACTTCAGGAATGGTACAAATTCTTGGATCTTGTTTGGTATCATGGAGTTCCAAGAAACAGAACACAGTAGCTTTATCCACTACAGAAGCTGAATACGTGGCAGCAGCAGCCTGCTGTTCCCAAATGCTTTGGATTAAACAACAGCTAAGAGATTTTGGTATTAAACTTGAATGTGTTCCTATTTATTGTGATAATACTAGTGCTATTTGCATTTCTAAAGATCCAGTGCATCATTCTAGAGTTAAACATATTCATATTAGACACCATTTTCTTAAGGATAACGTAGAGCATAAAAATATTATTGTTAAATATGTCAATACTAGTGATCAAGTTGCAGATATTATGACCAAACCACTTCCAAGAGAACAATTTGAAAAGATGAGGTTGGAGCTAGGTATGATCAAGCTTCACTAAAGTTTAATGCTATTATTACTCCTCAAAACATCTTGAAAAATCGGAAGGGTTCAATCAACCACAACAACCAAGATTGATTATTCAATCATTGCGAGATTTGGGTATGCTTCTATTTAAATTTATATCTTAAACTTAATCTTGATTGCTTGCATGTTTGAACTGATTAGACCAAGTAGCATAACTTATTTTATATTATATATTATTATTTTATATTATTACTCACATATTATAAATTATTTTCGAAAAATCACAAAAATATTTTATTTTTCCACAAATTCCAGCATTTTATTTTTTTTAAATTATTTCGGTGAGCCAACATTATTTTATAAAATGGAAGACGGATCATCGAGGTGTTTCGGAAAGTAGTTATCTTAATCGACATATTCAACGAATTTACACTCAAACTTTTCGTTACCTCACACGGTGTATACACTAAAACTGATTCAAAAAAGTTATACAATTTTTAATAACCACTAACCGCCATAAAGGAAGTAGTACAAACCCCTCACTAACCGTCCCTTCACACCTTTATAACCCTTACTCTCATTTGTCCCATCCATCACTCACATCCACCTTACTTGTACTACTTTTGCTAAACCGTCAACCATTAAAAGTATTTTTCCTTCTCAAATCCCTAATTTCTCTCATTTTCATTATGAAAACCCCAAAATCATCATCTTCAAGCAAGAAAATGCCGAAAACTACTCAACCCAAGCCTTTACAAGTAATCTACCCTGATATTCCACCTTCATCTTCACAAGAACCATCCAAGACCAACACGCCAAAACAATCCATGCATGCCGGTGAAAAGAGAACCCGTGGAACCCCTAAAGGAGCTTCTTCATCCAAACCACCTAAAAGAAGCAAGCGCATAGATCCTGATAGTGCGGAAGAGGTAGCTAAGGAAATGTCAGTCGGCTTTGGACTTGACAAATATTGGTATGATTCTACTTTCTTTCCCCAATTTCATGCTATTTTAGAGAATCAGGGTAGGGAAAAGCTCATGTACGATCACTCATGCAACCACATTTACCCAAATTGGATGCGTGAGTTTATTAAAAACTTTTCCATAGAAAACAGTGTCTGCTCCAGTATTGTTAAAGAAATTAAAATTGAATTTAGTAGTCTGATGATTGGCGAGTGGTTTGAAGTTCCTACAGTTGGTTTTGACACTTACTATGTTGGGTCCAAAATTGTCTTTTCGGGTATCACTGAGAAAACCGTCCTAAAATTTCTTGGTCAAGAGGACAAGAAAAGATTTAGTCACATGTCGTTGTCTCCTTTACACAAATTGCTATGCAACATCGCTCGTAAATTTATTTTGCCCCGCAACTCTAAGCGGAGTGAAGTAAATTTACGCGATGCCACGTTGATTTATTGCATGGCTAACCATATTAAAATAAATTTTCCGTCTTTGATGGTGTCTCACTTGTCGGAGTGTGTTGAGAAGGGTCTTATGATTGGTTATGGAGGGTTGTTAACATGTATTTTTAAGAAATTCGGTTTACCGCTTGAGGGTCTTCATTTCCCTATGTCCGCAAACAATCACATAGGCGCTAAATGCCTTAAAAATTCACATTTAAATGTTAATGAAAAAGGAATTTTAGAGGACCTCATAGATGTTGAGGAGGTTGTGTCTGATGAAGAAGAAGTTGAGAATGAAGAGGAGGTTGAGGAAGAAGAAAAGAAAGAAAAGAAAAAGGAGGATCATGGTGATGTTCCCTCTGCCAGTGCTCAGGAGGCAGAGGAGAATGAGGATAAGAAGGAAGCTCCTTCTGAGGGGGGAGCTTCACAGGAGGAACTTGAGGAGGTTGACTCTAGTTCAAGTGATGAGGAGGTTTCTAAGCCCACTAAGGAGGATTCTAAGATCGTTCCAAGGAAGAGTAGGAGGCTTGCTTCAAAGGTTAAGGTTGGTAATGATGAAGCTACGTCCAGTCACCCTACCAAACAAACTGACGATGCCCCACCTTCACCTAAACCAGTGTCACCCATACCATCACCACCACCATCACCAATAGCCACTACTCCACCACCATTTACATCACCACCATCACCCACTGGTTTTGATAGAGACTCCTCCCCCTTTCCTCCAACTCCAATTAACCTTATCCTTGGAAAATTTGATTCCTTGCAGTCTCAACTCATTGCATTTCAGAGTGAAGTTCGTGCCTCTCTATCTGCTATTGCTGAGAAACTCACCGACATGGAAACACGTCTTGGTGCGAAGCTTGACACAGTGGAGGTGCAAACAGAATTTGTTGATGAGGAGCCTGCTGCCTTATCCTTCCTGCTTCTGTTTTCTTTTAAAAATTTAATGTTTGGTTGGCCTATTTATATGTAATTTCTTAAAAAATATTTTCTTTTGTCTTTTTTATGTACCGAGCTGGGGTACAAAAACAATTTATGCTTTGTTTATGCTACTAACTAACCCACAACATTTTAATCGTTATATCATCCTTTATTATCCATTCCCATGGTCTATGATGTTTGATTGTGTGCTTTCTTGGTTTATGTTTTGGCATTTATTTTCTTAGTTTGCTGCTTACTATCTTAATTTGTCTAATGCTTGCCTTAGAGCTGTGGATTGATTCACACCCCTACTTTTTGATTGATGCCAAAAGGGGGAAGAGTAGCAAACAAACTTAAATGAATGCTTGTGAATGCTTATGTTTTTGCTTAATCTTGATAATTGATTAATCTTGATAATTGATTAATTGATTCATTCTTGATAATTGATTCACTCTTTGTCTTAAGTTAAGTTCTAAACTGATTATTGATTCTCTGTTTTGTTCTAAAACCTAAGACCTTAGACTACTTGAATGCCTTAGATTACTTTAATTTGTTCTAAGTCTTTAAGAAGTTTAGCATGTTCTTAAAACTTTAATTTGTTCTATATACTTAATGGAAGAGTAACAATTTATTTGTTGACTTACTGTTTTGATATTCTTACACTTCATATGAAATAAATTATTTGTTTTATGAAATGATCATCATGGGAGTACTTTTGGATAATTTGATTAAATTGGATTAATAGTTGTTTGATATGATTTATCGAATATCACTTCGTTTCTCTTTGATTCTCAAAACTTATGATATTTTTGAATTACTTAGATTGTTGTGCGTCTTATTTTATGTTTTTATGGTTCTTAGTTAATTTTCTTATAGTTGTACTTATGTTTTGTCTTGTTTTAAATTTAAAAACTTAAGTCATGTTTAACCACATGATTTTCGAGAAAAAAAAAGTTTTAAAATTTATTTCTTAGAGTAATATGTTTACATGAGAGTTTAGTAAATTTTTTGTAACGATTTAATTTACTAGATTTAGTTGAATGTGTTAATCTCAAGCATGTTCATTATATTTGTTTTACTCTATTTTATTAAGTTTGTTTATAAAGTTTGTCATCATCAAAAAGGGGGAATTTGTTGGCCCATTTAGTTTTGATGATAACGTAAACTTTATTAAACAAACAAATTTTGTCTTTGAGATTGTTTTGATAGGTCAAATATCCGATCTTTATAAGGGTCGTTGATGGACCGTTAAGCGTTGAAAAGGGATTACTAAGTAACTGTTCCAAGGTCAAGTCAGAGTTGAAAATTGGTCTATCGGAGATAGTGCAGTGTTCCCAGAATCAGCGGTCAGAGGAGCAGTCAACAAAAATAATTAGGAAAATAATTTTTAATTTTTATTTTTCTTATTTAGATTTGTTGTACGGATGAATTAGTCTAGGATGCACAAGGAAAATAATTAAGAAATTAATTTAACTAACTCCTAAAAATATTCCTTAAAATTAGGATCTTAAAATAAGATTTCTTAAATTGTCTTAGCTATTTTTAGCAAAAAGGACAAGAAAACTTGGAGTAACTACCAAGCTTTCCTACCACTCTCACGCGGAAACAAGCCCTCAACTCTCATTATTTCGGATCATGGGATTATGGGCAAATTAAATCTAAAAATCTATATAAAGGATTTTTATACAACCGGCACAATTTGGTGATCATTTGAGAGATTTATTTTTCCGAAAATATTGTGCCCAAAAATATTTCGTGAGTTTACAAAATAAAGAGAGGAAATCTTGATTGATTTTAATGTCTAATTAATTTCAAGATTTAATCCTTGTGCTATTCTTGATATGACTCATCCATTTTAGATAAATCTTGTACGGGTTTATTTGAGAGTTTTTGTTATTTAGACTTGGGTAAGTCTAAAGGGTAGAGAGTAGAGAAACGGTAAGAGGTTACCGTGAGAAGAGTAGAGAAACGGTAAGAGTTTACCGTGAGTAGAATAGAAACGGTAAGGAGTTACCGAGAGAAGAAAAAGAGTAGAGAGGAGAAGTTATTTTATGTAAGAGAGGAGTGATTTACATAAAATAATAGAGAAGAGAAATCCCTAGTGGGTCGTGGTTCTTTTTCCCACGTTAAATCTTGGTGTTCCTTTATAGTTTTCTTTTATATTGTCTTGAGTATTTTTGATAATCAAATTCCGCAATAAAAAGGGCTGAAAATACTCAAAAGGCGCATGTAACAATTCACCCCCCCTCTTGTTACAGTTCATTGTCTCTAAGTGTTTCTACAAAAACCGTCTAAAAGCTCCATGTTTTCTTGTAGGGCAAATTGAGGTCGAAGCCAGGTCGAAGCTTCACACTGCAGTTCATCAGAAGTCCAGAACAGCCCAGATTCGGTCGAATTTGACCTAGGTTCGGTCGAACCTGACCAGCTTCGGGCGAATCCACCCCAGCTTTGGGCGAATGCGACTCTGCTCTGCGATTTTTACTTTCTCTTCGATGCTTGCCACGTAGGATGTTTTTAGGGCTTTTAACCCCAACTCTTGTAGCCTATATAAGGGCACTCTTAGGGTCATAAATCCTATGCTTTGGTACATAGAAGCTCTCTCATCTATTTAACATCATTTTATTGCTTTAATTTCAATTTCAAACCCTAGAATTAGATTTTTATGCTTTCTTCTACATTTCAAGTATTGTAATTTCATTTCCTTTCATTGAAGCACCTTTATTTATGTAAGTTTATCTTTCTATCTTTCTTTATTGCTTTCATTTACTTTGTTTATGTTTCATTCAAGTCATTTCATGTTTTGTTCTTCTTAAGTTTGATTATTGCTTTGAATCTTGTTCTATTGCTCTCAAAAATAGTTCTTGCTTTGGTTATTGCTTTCTAGAGTAGTTGATAGTTAGTTTTCTTGCTTTGTCTTTCACTTTTGTTGATTTCTTTCTTGCCCTAATGCTTTCAATCATGTTTTCTCACTTGTTCTTAGTTGTTATTAGTTTAAATATGCTAGAGTAGATTTCTTAGGGGTTTTGGTTTGGTGAATGTTGTTCATATGCTAGATTAGGGTTGAGATTGTTGTGGTTTGATTGATTGATATTCGATACATATCTTGTCCTGCCACTCCCTTGTGAGACATAGGGCGATTATGGGTCGTTCGTATTGACTATATGTCATCAACTTCCCCATGTCATCTAGAGTGTCTCGATTGAGCTACGCTCAATCTCCCTTGACTTAGCTTTGTTTGAGAACATAGTATCGACCTAGGGTGAATCCTCACCAACCCCGTTTGTTTCTTATCGTTATCTTAATCTTGTTTATCGCTTTCCTTAGTTTAGTTCAAAACACCCACCTACATACACACACTCTTTCCCTCTACACCTAGCACTTAATCTTTCTTACCCTTGTTCCTTGTGGTTCGATCCCCAAACTTACCTCTATACACGTTATAGTTGTAACTAGGGTGTTTATAAATGTGTTTGATTAGCCAAGGTTCTTAGCGTTAAACGACGCGTTAAAAAATCGGTTATCAAAATGGCGCCGTTGCTGGGGAACAGGGCGTTATAGTTAGCTTTTGTGCTTGTGTAGTCCATTTTATTGATTTCTTTAGTTTTTGTTTAAATAATTCTTGCTTGTCAGTCCTTACGCTTGGTTTCTAGTGTTTTTGCATGAGCTATAATACAAGGAGATCACACCTACAACTCGTTCCTTACAATCCAGAGATTCAAAGGGTCACTAGACAATCTCCTCCTCCTACTCCACGTCAATCGTCTAGACCCAATCCACCGTCATCAATGGCCGACAACTATCAACCTCTATTTGGGCAGTTTGGGACCCCTGGCTCAAGAGAGTTTCAAGAGGCCGTGGTTCTACCTAATGCCCCACCGAACTTCCGCATAGACTCGCAAAACACAAGGATGGTGATGGAAAACCCATTTTGCAGGCCAAGAAACGAATGTCCTCTCGTACACTTGGAAGCATTCACGGAGAATTTTAGGTTCATACCTCAATGCCCTAACCACCCCGATTACATCAAGCTGTGCCTCTTCTCGGTTAGTCTAGCGGGGGACGCCGAAGATTGGTATAAATGTCTAGAGTCCAACTCCATCACTACTTGGGAGCAATTGAGAACGACGTTCCTCGAAAGGTTCTATCCTACAAACCGCACGCAAGATTGGCGCAAAAAGATCGTGTCATTCACTCAAGAGGACGATGAGAGCCTTTGTGCCGCATGGACTAGATTTAAGGGTATGCTCCGAGCTTGCCCCCATCATGAATATGGGGAAAACCATTTGAACACCTTTTTCTACGACGGGCTTGATGATTCAACAAAGGCACTTCTAAACTCCGCGGCTGGTGGGCAACTCTCAAAAATCCCATGCGACCGTGTGAAAGCTATGATCGAGGAGGTTGCCAAGAATAGCACTTGGCGTGGTGCAAGGGGGAGTAAGCAACAAAGGGGCGCGATCGATGGAGCAAGTATTGATTCGATTAGTGCAAAACTTGAAGCTATGATGGACAAGAAATTGTCCAAGCTTAAACTAGCCCAAGCAAGCTCCAATGTCTCCGCCGCTAATGAAGCCAAGCGTTTCCCATGCCGTATTTGTGGGGGTACTAATCACGATGCATCTTATTGTGCGGGAAGAAGTCCGGACCATGTGGCATCGGTAGATTATGAGTCAAGTGCTTATGAAGGGGCCCAAGCGACGAACTTTGATGGGAATGGGTTCAATCCCGAATGTGTAGGGGCTATGGGTTATGGGAACCAAGGTCAAGGGTACTCTCAATACACCTTATTCAACAATCCGGCCTCCCGACCTCCCTTCAATCCGAACAATGGTCAAGGAAACTTTAACCAAGGCTACAACAATTTTGGTGCTTACAACAATCAAGCCGGTAGTAGCTTTCCTAGGCCCAATGGGAACAAGCCTTACCCACAAGTGCCACGACCCAATCCCAACCAATCTTACCCAACCACCCAACCACCTCCTAACCCTACCACCAACCAAGACTTCATGACAACCCAATTGAGCACCTTAGCCCAACTCAATCAAACCTTGATCACTGAAATGGCTCAACTCCAAATCCAACAAAGGAACTTGAAGACCCAACTTGCACAATTAGCCCAACCACCTCCACCTATGCTATTCCCATCCAACCCTCAACCTAACCCATCCACCCAACCTCCACCTCCTTACCAACCATCAAACCACTACACATGCAAGGCGATCTTCCTTAGATCGGGTACTTCCTATCCCGGTCCAATTGAAGCTTCGAGTGATGATTTGGGTGATGGTCCTTCAATGGGTAGTGAACTTCAAGAAGATATTGTTCGTGAAGATGAGCTTGGGGGAGAGGGTGAAGAAGAAGTTCTCAAGCGATTGAAAATGAAAATCCCGTTCTTAGAAGCAATGGAGCAAATGTCTCAATATGCTAAGTACTTGAAGTCACTCTTGGGGAACAAAAAGAGGCTTGAAAGCGAAGTTGTCAATCTACCGGAGCAAGTTAGTGCTATAGTTCAAGGCACTTGGGCAAAGAAGGAAAAGGCTAGAGGACCCTTTGTACTACCCGTTACTCTTGGGAACAAAAAGCCCAAGGGAGAACTTGCCGATTTGGGGGCCTCTATTAGCCTCATGCCGATGAGTATTGCTAGACACCTTGCTTTTGAGCTTAAGCCATCCAAGAAATCCATCCAACTAGTCGACCGGAGCGTTAAAGTGCCATGTGGGGAATTTGAGGATCTTCCAATCCAAGTAGGGAGCGTTGTTGTCCCATGCGATTTCATAGTTCTTGATATGGTGAAAGACCCCTACACTCCCCTCATTCTTGGGAGAGACGCATTGAAGAGCTTGGGTGCCCTAATTGATTGTGAAGTCGAAACCATTACTAAAAGGGTACCCAATGAGCAAGCGGTTTTTGGGTTTGCTAAGTCTTCAAAAGAGCCCATGGTCGAGCGACTTTTCTCTCTCGATGTGGTTGATGATTCTCATTGTGATAAGGTTGGAGGGCTTGATGTTCTTGACGCCCAAGTATTTGATGATGATATGCATGATGATGAGGTGATTTATGATAATGGAGTAGTGATGTTTGATGATGAGATGAAGAAGTAGGAGAATGATGTTGTGAAGGAGAAGGAGTTTGTTCTTGTGCATTCCGACATTGAAGATGAAGTTGGTATTGACTATATGTCATCAACTTCCCCATGTCATCTAGAGTGTCTCGATTGAGCTACGCTCAATCTCCCTTGACTTAGCTTTGTTTGAGAACATAGTATCGACCTAGGGTGAATCCTCACCAACCCCGTTTGTTTCTTATCGTTATCTTAATCTTGTTTATCGCTTTCCTTAGTTTAGTTCAAAACACCCACCTACATACACACACTCTTTCCCTCTACACCTAGCACTTAATCTTTCTTACCCTTGTTCCTTGTGGTTCGATCCCCAAACTTACCTCTATACATGTTATAGTTGTAACTAGGGTGTTTATAAATGTGTTTGATTAGCCAAGGTTCTTAGCGATAAACGACGCGTTAAAAAATCGGCTATCACTTTTTCACAAGAATAGGCCATGTCACTCACAATATATTCAAACTATGACCTGCACAAGGCATGTATAAGGCTCTAGGATTTATTTCAAGAAATCGACTTTGAACTCCTCGATGTTTACACTTCATATTTGAGCCATTGTCATAACCTTGACCCCTTACATCATTCACATCAAGATCAAGAGATTTCAACACATTTTGTAAAACATTAAAAAGTCCCAAACCAGAAGTATCATCAACATTCAAAAATTCTAAAAAATACTCCTTGATCTTAAGATTAGACATGTTTACACATTGTACAACTAATGTCATTTGTTCTTGATGACTTATATCAGGGGTACAATCAAGAATGATAGAATAATTTTTAGCCTCTTTAATGATCTTAACAATGGTACTTTTAACATTTTGAGCTAAGAGAGAAATAAACTCATTTTGAATTTTGGGCCCAATGTAATGATATTGAATTTCACGATTTTGAATACGCCTAACATGATCTTGCATTACCAAATCAAATTCTGCCATCATTTCAATCAATCCCATAAAATTACCATTACTATTTTGGTATAGTTTTTCATTGGATCCTCTATAAGCTAAGTTATGTGAACCAAGAAATTTTATAGCACATACTATTCTAAAGAAAACTTGTCTCATACGCTCTTTTTCTTTTAAATTCTCTTCTTGCAAACTTTTATCAATTGTTTGATTTTTTTTAATCTTTCTCGCAATTCGTTCCAAGTTTTCATATTATTCATATGCTCTACACTAATTTCATGTTTTTTGAGCCTAATGGTAATATGTTGCCAATCACAGAAGCCGTCATTTGCTAACAAACTTCGATTATTAGTGGATTCAAACAATCTACAACAAAAACAAAACACTTTATTAGCACTTTTAGAATAAATTAACCACTTTCGATCACTAACTTCACCATTAGTCAATTTTCTAGTAAAATAAGAATAGGCAAAATGCCTACCATTATCATCATTAGGAAAAACAAGATTTGATTCTCTTATTGGTACTTTTTCTACAATAATATCTCTTGATTTATTATCAATATTATCCAAATCTTTGGGATCAAAGGAAACCATAGGTGAACTAATTTTTTCATCTTGTTGCATAGGCTCACTTGAATTATCAACTTTATCGTCTTCATTGACATTATCAATACAAAATTCATTAACATTCACATCTTCAACTAAATTAACATTTTCACAATATTATTCTCCAAAATTTGATTATCTTGCATAGGCTCACTTGAATTATAAACTTCATTGTCTTTATTCACATTATTATTATAAAATTCATTGACATTCACATCTTCAACTAAATTAACATTTTCACCAATATTATTCTCCAAAGTTTCATTTATGTTCAAGTTATCATTGGAAATTCTTGGTCTACAAAAAAATTTATCAAGGGCTCCTTGTTGGGATTTTATTAATTCTTCTTCTCGTTTTTTTCTTTTTCTTTTTTCACATCCTGATAAACCTTTTTTGGGAAACATAGCATACAATGATACAAATGAAAATTTAGTTAACCAATTTAAAAAAGTTAAAAAGAGTAAGAAACAACCAATTAACCAAAGAGGGCAGAGACAAGAGCTTGAATATTCCAATCAACTCAATAGCTCAATTGAATTGATAAACTGTAGTCTGTAAAATCAGAAAATAAAAAGAGAATCAATCATAAAAAAATTCATAGAATTATATTATATGTAAATAGATCAAACTAAAAATTCATAGATTCAATTATAAAAAATAATCAAACTAAAATTCGAAAATAAAAAAGTAATCAAAAATAAATTTTGAAAATAAAAAATAATCAAAAATAAAAATAAAATTTAGTAAAAAATTCGAAAATAAAAAATAATAGATCTAACTAAAATTCATAGAATTAGTAAAAATTCGAAATAAAAAAAAATCCAAAATTCGAAAATGAGTAAGAATTAACCATTAAGAATGAGCAAAAAAAATACCAAATAACTTGTTGAGTTCTTCTGGTGTTCATCAATGGCCACAAATTATCTGTATTATTTTTGCAAATTAAACCCAAAAGTAACCGTTTTTTTTTTGGTAATTAAGGATAGTAAATTGTTGATATTTTTAAGGAGTATAATTCCATCTAAATTAAATTGAAAATGAAAATAATGAAATAAAAGAATTAAGAAAGGAAGGAGAAAAGCCATGGAAAAGATTAAAGATGCTTGGGACTTGAAATGGGAAGATGAATTCAAGAGGGTGAGGGAATTATTTTCGGCAAGATTGGAACATTAATTGGGTTTCCAAATTCCAACTTTCCATTCTCTACACTTCCCCAATTTCACTGTTAGTTTAGGTTTTTTGTTAATAATTTAAATGATTTATAAACTTTGGGCCCCCTAAACTTTGGGCCCTAGGCATTTGCAGACCTTGCCTACCCCCAAATTCGGGCCTGAGTTTGATGATACCAGATGAACATCATCTAAAAAGAAAAATTAGAAAGATAAACAATATTCCCAAATTAAAAACTCTAGTATCAAGTTTAATGGTGTTCTTTTTCAGTGATAAACTGATGATGAAACGAGGATGGTGGGAGATGATAGAATCTATTAATTCGCTGTTATAAACAGCAAACCTCGTCATTATTTTTTTTAAAATTTATCCTATATAATTTGAGATTGACTTTTATTTGACCAATTTTATTTTGTTCGCTGTTAATTAGTAACAGCAAACAAAGAACTTGACTTTTTCTTACCTATTCTATTTGTTCGCAGTTACTAACAGCGAACATAACAAAACCTAAGGTTAGGAAGAAAAGTGCTTATCTTGGAAAATACTTTCAAAACTTTTTTATTTTTTGAATTTTTTTAATATTTTGTTAATTCATTTCTATTTTTCATTTTATTTTTTCTCTAATTTGTATTTGTTGGATATTTAGAGCATGTAGGACATTATCCAAGGCTTAGAACATGTATTACATAAACTAAGCAAGTATGTAACAACGGAACCAAAACGAGGCATCACGAGCAAGTGCTCGTTCGAGCATGTGGGTTGCTCGTTCGAGCATTGGGCTGCTCGTTCGAGCACTATTATGCTCGTTCGAGCATGTGGCTCTGAGTAGGTCAGAATGCTTCTGAACATTCTGTTTGATGTTTTGGTGGTTTGCTCGTTCGAGCACTTTGGGTGCTTGTTCGAGCACTTAGAGATCTTCGAGTCAGAAAGCTTCTGAAAGTTGTTTTATGAAACAAAGTGATTGTTCATGAAACTAAGCTTTGTTTCATGAACTGATGTGTTGTTATGAATGAATGTGTTACATCATCAATTGATGTATGGATTGGATGAAGCCATGTGACACTTCAACTCTATAAATAAGAGAGAGTGCATGGATATCAAATCAATTATTTTTTAGAATTAAAATTCTGTCATCTTTCTCTTATTCTCTTGAAACGGAAAGGAGAGTGATCAACTCTTTTATAGTTTTTCTGATTTTGATCTCTACAAAAACACAAAGTCGTTTAGTTCAATCGATATGTACTAATCGGTTGATGTGATTGATTGTATCTCTTTGTGAATTTTCGATCTCATAACCCAAGTACCTTTGTGGGGGAAATATCATAAAAGGAAAGTATCGATGTCGCCTTCAATCTATATCAAGATTTCCGAGCGATGTTTATTGTCGCAAACTAATCTTCATTACGGTGTTCATTTCATGGTTATTCGAAGCAAGGAGTCCATTGTCATATACAAAGGTTCGCATATTATTTATAACAATCATTTGTTATAAATTCTTTGATCATGGCAAGCGTTAAGGATCTCACATCAAACTTCATGAAATTGGGCAAAGTTTTCGTTATGGATTTTTTGATGAAGGCAAATGATATATTTATTCTCTTGATTATTTTTGATAAGAAGTATCATGGAAAACAAGTAAGTTCTCTTTCAAGTAATTTATTTTATCATAAATTATATTTGATGTTTTTGTGTTTAAAATGGTGAGAAAGTATTTGCATACATATAAATCTTCTTTTGGATGATCATATATTCATATACATGTGTTCTAATTTATGTTAATTTGAAGTAAAGCATGTGGGTAATAGAATTTTACAAAGATATGATCTAGAGAAGTGGGTATGTTATTTTGATGATGGAATTTATGATGGAAATCATAAAGTTTTATTTCTTAATAATTTATAATTAACAAAAGAATAGAATTTATTCATCCGATCATCATGGTTAATTAAAAGGGCAATGAAATTTTTGTAGTATGGAATAAAAGTACTATAATTGTTAAGATTTATATATTATATATTAACTTAATTGCCAAGTATACATAAAGTATTTATTTAATCAAATTTATTTGATTAAAAGATGATTTTATTCATGTTGTGTTGATGGAATATTTTCATAGAAAATGTTAAAGGAAATTGATTAACTATATGTGAAGTATGATTATGTTGTATACTTGATGGAATTAATTCTTCATGAGGCATGTTTAAAGATAGTGATTAATTTATTTTTATCATGTTGAAAATTGGTGTATGTTGTGTAACATCAAAACCGGAAATACATAATATTTATTGATGATGTGTTTTTCATGGAATATGATAAAATTTTGGATTAATTAAATTTAATCAAAGTTTTTCGGTTATTATTTCCGAAACATGCGTGGACTTCCATGGTATATTTTTAATGATAGATTTTAATTGACAATGTTATAAGATATTGTTTTAAGTCTTTTCATCAATATATCAATATGTTGAATATTATGCTTTCGTAATACAAGTAATTTATTGTATGAATTGTATCTTATATCTTATCTTTGATAAAAAGGTTTTGTATGCTTTGCCTATGACATTTTATTAAAATGGTGTATGTTGCTATCATGTCCTGTAAGTCACGATATTACTATGCTTGATTTTGGATATTTTGGATTTTAATATGATTGTTTGAAGATTTATATTATGTAATCATTTTATCTCTTGGTTAGTTATGGTGGTTATTTTGTTATAACTAATTTTAAGTAAGTGATGTTTCAATTGACTTATGTCAAACATCTCATAAAATGAGATAAGAATTAAATTGACATATAATTTGTTTACCCAAGTTTATTACAAAATAATTATGAGGGGTAATGATTTATTTTTAACATACTCAAATGAGTTATGTTATTACCCAAGTTAATCTAGTTATATTATAACTAAGATAAAGGGCTAGAAATTTTATGTCATATGGATATAGATATTTATGTATATGAAACATATTAAATTCAAGTTTCATATGGTTGGACCATTATTTATAATAATTAAGTTTAAATTATTATGTATAATTCAACAATGTTGAAATTATAATTAAATGGTTGCTTTTATCATTACTTATGAAAATAGTTATGAAATACATTGGTACTCTAAATAAGAGAATAATTAATTTGCATAGTGTTACGGGGGTCAAATTATTATCCCGTAATTTATTTAGTCAAATCATAACCGCCACGTAACTTCTATTTATTGAAGTAACCGATGGTAACCGCTCACTAACTTCCAACCTCTCTAGAAATAACCTCCATAATATTTCTATAAATATATCATTAATCTACATGATAAAGGTACACACTTCTACTCTCATACGAAAACTTACTACATTTACATCTTTTCCCGGGTCTGACTTAAGCATCGGAGTGCCCTTCCGGGACATAGGCCCCAGGGTTAGTTTTCCTTGTGGTTGCAGGAACACCCTACGCGGAGGTCGGATCATCTCACTTCCCGTAATTTGAAGGTACTTCCTACCTAAAATCTTTTTTATAAATTCGACCGTTTCTTAACCGAAACAGTTTGGCGCCGTTTGTGGGGATCACAAACATAAAATTCATGTGCCCTCCACTAAATATGAATTTTCGGAAAATGGTTATCTGTCCAACATTTTAATTCTTTGCTCTCCAAAAACTCTTACTCCGGCAGTGAACGTCAAAGATAGCCTACTCCCAACTTTGCAATTACAACTTAACCATTAACAGCTTCATTCTACAACAATGGCAAAAATACCTATCTTTTTTCTCTTTTTATTTTTTCAATTATTGTTGTAGTTTGAGAAATGGAAAAACAATTGATTCCCAAATTCAATCATATTTTGATTGAGATAGTTGATTTTAAGAGTAAATATGAAATATACAATACTAAGTGAGAAGATGAAACCAAAAAAAATTCTCGAAAAAAATTCTTACAATAAAGAAATTAAATTGTGAGATATCTAAACATGTAATGATTGTTACCAAACTGCCTACCACAAATTGTGTGATTAGCAGTTGGAGAAGTCAAATATTTAATCTTGATGAAACTTCCGTAAATAACTTCTTTTGCGGCGTAGTCCTTCATTGCACTCCCATTCATCATCCATCCTGCTCCAATGTCATGCACTGATAATTTGTGAATGCAAATACCATTCAAAGGATTCTCTCTTCTCCATGACTAGCATAAATATCCAACAAATATTATGTTATCTTCTGCTTCATCCTCTACGAAACTGTACACCATCAGACTAGGAAATCTGCTGTTATTCATCAGATAACGGATGTCATTCATAAGTGGAAATTTGTGATGAAGATTGATCTATGTGAGCATTCAGAATTCAACACCAATGAAGATCCAGTGGTGTATATTCAGGACAAGAAGTGAAGAGCTTATTGCAAAGGAATGTTGAGGGGAATCATGCAACAAGAATTATTCAATCTATCTTTCACCAAAATCCAGAATTTCATGGTCTTCGGGTTATTATTTTCCATAATTAACGAGATTATATTTTCTTACGCCATCATAGGTATGTCTTTAAAGAAAAGGAAAGAAAGAATACAACCACAAAAACATGAAAGTCAAGGTTCCAGAAAAAGTCACTGCCTGGATGAATTATTCCTGATTGATGTTGCACAAATAACTGATGTTATTCATCAGATACGAGAATGGAGAGAGTGGCTCTGGGATATTTTCATATGAAAGAATAAAAATCATCTAAATTATTTTACGGTTCGAGACTTCTAAAAGTCGTATGACCCTTTTATTACTGACGTAATTATTATTCAACCCTTCACTAAGGTATTCCATTATTTTCCCCTTTTTTATTCTTTATATTTATATTCATATGAAAGTGATCATTATTATTAAAGTCCCAAAACGTGGCGGTATTATTCATATTATGGAATCATCAAAGCTCTCACCTACTATGAAAGTCATCATTATTATTAAAGACGCAAAACGTGGGCTTTATTTGTCATATTATGGAATCATCAAAGCTTTCACTTGGTTTGAAAGTCATATTATTATTTAAGTCCCAAAATGATTAATTTAGGGCGATATTTTCTTATTATTCATCTTCATTATCAAAACTTTCACCTTGTTTGAAAGTGGGATCATTGCGAGTGTAACCTAGCTTGATAACTCGGACTCTTATTTAGCCCCAAAACGAGTGATTTTGGGCGTTATTTGTCAAAGTAATTATAGCGAGTATCACGAAGCTTGATAACTCGATCACTTATTGCGGACCTATGTCCGATCCATATTTAGCAATGCGGACCTACGTCCGATCCATTCATCTAGTATAATTCCTTATCTAAATCCTAGGTGATTGACTGTTTGGCCATATCATCATATTAGGCTCAAATGCTGAATCATCATATCAGGCACAAAAGCCGAATCATCATATTAGGCTCCAAGGCCAAATCATTAAAATGGCCCAAAGGCCAAATATTTATTATTCATGGGGCTTCAACCAAGCATGGACTCATTGAGGTATGTTTATTTTCCGCATAAAAGTCGATATCCTCCCTCGTAAAACTCTATCCTTTATCACCCTTCATGCGTGGGGCTGATATTATGGATTATATAACCCCATATTCGGATCCCCCTGTTTCTTCAATAAGTTGTTTTTGGGGCTAAATTATACAGGTGTACCTATGTACACATTAGGGCCGAATTATACTCTATTCGGACCCCCTTCTCTCTTCCCCAAAAAATGTATTTTGGGGTCAAGCTATCAAGTATACCTAAGTATACCTAGGGCCGAATCATACTCTATTCGGACCCCCTTCTCTCTTCCCCAAAAAATGTATTTTGGGGTCAAGCTATCAAGTATACCTAAGTATACCTAGTGCCGAATTACCTTCTATTCGGACCCCCTTCTTTCTTCCCAAAAAAAATGTATTTTGGGGTCAAGCTATCAAGTATACCTAAGTATACCAAGGGCCGAATTACCGACTCCTTTATTGTCCTAAACTAGAGGTTTGGGGCTATAATGACCTATGTCATTTACCAGGTCCAAGACTTCTATAAGTCGGACTCCTTTATTTGCCTAAATTGGAGGTTTAGAGCCCAAAAATGACCTAAGTCATTTACCGGGTCTAAGACTTCTATAACTCAGACCCCCTATTTTCCCTACAAAGTGTCAGGGCTAAAATCAAAGCCAAATCTTGATCCTAGCCCGAGACTCCTATAAGTCGGACTCTTTTCTGTATGACTAATACTTCCTTCCGCATATAGACCAAGATCGTTTACTCTAATTGGTCGTCATCTCTTACTCTATATGCGTGGGGCTAATGTTACGGGGTCAAATTATTATCCCGTAATATATTTAGTCAAATCATAACCGCCACGTAACTTCTATTTATTGAAGTAACCGATTGTAACCGCTCACTAACTTCCAACCTCTCTAGAAATAACCTCCATAATATTTCTATAAATATATCATTAATCTACATGATAAAGGTACACACTTCTACTCTCATACGAAAACTTACTACATTTACATCTTTTCCCGGGTCTGACTTAAGCATCGGAGTGCCCTTCCGGGACATAGGCCCCCGGGTTTGTTTTCCTTGTGGTTGCAGGAACACCCTACGCGGAGGTCGGATCATCTCACTTCCCGTAATTTGAAGATACTTCCTTCCTAAAATCTTTTTTATAAATTCGATCGTTTCTTAACCGAAACACATAGATTTTGCAAATTTTGTTTTATGGTGATTAAAATTCCTTAATGATTATAACTAATTATTATTACTAGATTGTAATAATATTTTGGTATGTTTATTTAGTCCATATGAGAAAATGGATGATGTTTATAATTTATTCATAAATTATATGTGACAAGTTGATTTATTTTAATAACTATAAGAAGGATTATAAGTATTTATTTATAAAGTTGTATCCTTTAAGACATGAAATTATCAAGTAATATGATAATGTATTTTATACTTATAGTATAAAATAAAGATTATGGTAAATAGCTTCCATAATATTTAATAATTGATTGATTATTACTAATTTGTAATAATGTGAGTAAATTGCTCAAGTTATGCATATTTTATGTATGAAATTCAATTTTGAATTGAATCACAAAGAATTGATATTTCTTTTAGTGATTGAATGTTTACAAATAGGGAGGGAAATTTTGAAACTTCCAAGTGTAAATTAATAAAGAAAATGTTTATCCATAAACATTTGTCTTAGTTTTAGACAAAGAAATTAAATTATCTCTAATTTGAGATATTTAATAAAAAGTCATTTTGACGAAAATGTTAATTCACTAAGTGAATATGGTGAATATGTTTGGTTGCATGGTACTAGAATAATGTTACTTCTAGTATTCCATATTTCTCAAATGTGGAAGTAGACTCATTGAGTTCTATTGGTGCAATCAAGAAATAAGAATTGATGAACTATTGTTAAGTTCAAGGCCCGTTTAGTGGCATAAAGTTATAGACAAAAGCATGGTATTGATCATTTCGATACATATGCACCTGTTGCATGAACAACTTCCATTCAGTTGTTGATAGCGTTAGCTTCGATTTACAATCTAGTGATTCATCAAATGGATGTGAAAACTGCGTTTTTGTATGGTGAACTAGATGAAGAAGTTCATATGAAACAACCCAAATGGTTTGTTTTTGAAAGGACATGAGATTAAGGTGTGTAAACTTGTGAAGTCGTTATACATATTAAAACAAGCACCGAATGGCATCGAAAGTTTGATGAATTATTTTGTCATTTGGATTTTAATTGAATTAAGACGATAAGTGCATTTACAGCAAGTTTGTTGGGCAAGGCAACAGAGTCATTATTTATGCTCATATTTGGTACTGATTTAGTACGGGTCAAGAGACAAAAGATTTTTTGTCAAGTTCATTCCAAATGAAGGATATAGGGGAGGCTAATGTGTTCTTAAGAAAAAAAGATCATAAGAGACGGCAATGGAATCAAGTTAAGTTAATCTCATTACAATGAGAAAGTACTTAAAAATTTCAACATGTTTGATGGAATTCCAATGTCGACCCCCATGGATCAACATGTCAAAATTCATGACATGAAAAGGAACCAGTTGCGCAATTAGCGTATTCAAAAGTTATTAAATCGCTAATGTATGTGATGACTTCTACGAGCCCGGACATTGTATTTGCGGTAGCAAAGTGGAGTAGGTTTACTTGTAATCCAGGTTCGCATCATAGGAAAGTGATTAGGAGAATATTAAGATACTTGAAGAGTACCACGGATCGTTATATCACTTATAGTGGAGAACCTCCGGTTTCAGAAGGTTATTCTCATCATCATCATCATCATACCCAGTGTTCCCGCACATAGATACTCTATGGTCAGGGTCCGGGGAAGGAAGGTCGACGGCGTCTCATACCTAGAAGGAGAGGGCGGTCATAAGAGTCCTTCGGCTCTAAAATAGTCCTCAAGGATAGGACCTGCAAATATCTGAAACCTGCATCTTACACCCACATTAGTCAAGCATAGTGATCATTTAAAAAGAATAAACAATATAGGTAGAAGAGGCAGTGAATACCAATGACAAAAGACACAGAACAGTAACAAACAAGTCTAGTAATCTAGGACGTGAATAAGGCGCCGCCATTTTGCTCTATCGCTGGTCAGGTCCTTAGAGAAGTGTAGTTCGAGCAGGTCGTTGTTAATCTGCTCCTCCCACGTCCTCTTAGGTCTTCCCCAACTTCTCTTGCCCTCCACTATGATGCGTTCAACTCTTCTCACTGGGGCGTCATGGGTGCTTCTCTGCACATGCCCAAACCATCTGAGCCTGTTCTCCCGCATCTTTGCAGAGAGAGGGGTAACCTTAAACTTCTCCCTAAACTCTTGATTTCTAATCCTGTCCATCCTTGTCTTACCACACATCCATCTCAGCATGCGCATCTCTATTACTTTCATTCTCTGCTCGAAAGCCTTTTTTATAGGCCAGCACTCTGTTCCGTACAACAAAGCCGGCCTAATCGCAACGCGGTAGAATTTCCCTTTTAGTCTACTAGGAAATCTTTTATCACAAAGCAACCTAGTCGCTGCTCTCCATTTGAGCCAACCTGTCTGTATACGGTTAGTAACGTCACCCTCAATCTCCCCATTGTTCTGAATTAGTGATCCCAGATATTTGAACTTGGACGTACATGCAACAGCTTCTCCCCTAATGGACACCTTTGGCTCCCCTATCGATTCTGTCCCACTAAAGTTACATTGCATGTATTCAGTCTTCGAGCGACTTATGCGCATACCCTTACCCTCCAAGGCTTCCCTCCATTCTTCCAATTTACTATTAGCCTCCTCCTTAGTTTCTGCGGCCAAGACTATATCATCGGCGAAAAGCACACACCATGGTACGGTTTCCCAAATGGATTTTGAGATTTCATCCATAATCACCGCAAAGAGGAAAGGACTAAGTGATGATCCCTGATGTAGCCCCACTCTAATACTGAAAGACTCTGTTAGCCTTACCGATGTCTGAATGTTGCTCAACACTCCAGCATACATGTCCTGTAAGACCTCAATATATCTTGATGAAATACCTCTATTCTTTAGGCCATCCTAAACGATGCTTCGCGGTATGTTATCATATGCTTTCTCCAGGTCTATGAACAGATCATGCAAATTCTTCTTTCGCTCCCGATACTTTTCCATCAATCTCCTCAAAATATGAATCGCCTCAGTAGTTGATCTCCCCGGCATGAAACCAAACTGGTTCTCCTTCATCATCGTTTCCCGTCTAACTCTTTTCTCAATAAGTTTTTCCCATAGTTTCATAGTGTGGCTTAGGAGTTTGATACCCCTATAGTTCCCACATTCCTGTGCATCGCCCTTTTTCTTGAATAAAGGGATAATTGTGCTAATCCTCTATACCTCCGGCATCTTACTAGACCTCAGGATAGCATTTAAGAGATTAGTAAGCCATTGAATGCCCTCCTCTCCTAAGCTCCTCCACACCTCAATCGGGATATCATCCGGTCCAACTGCCTTAAATCTCCTCATCTTTTTGAGGGCTTCACTTACTTCACCCTTGGTTATGTCACCAAATGACCCACGAACCCGTGTTCTTTGTGCGTCCAACTGCCGACTCTCCTGTGTAGGACCCCTCTACATATTTAGTAGTTGGGAGAAATACTGATGCCACCTTAGTTTTATGTCCTCTTGTCTAATAAGAACTCGTCCACTCTCATCTTTGATATACATCACGACCTAATCGCAACGCGGTAGAATTTCTCTTTTAGTCTACTAGGAAATCTTTTATCACAAAGCACCCCAGTCGCTGCTCTCCATTTGAGCCAACTATGTATACGGTCAGTAACGTCACCCTCAATCTCCCCATTGTTCTGAATTACTGATCTCAGATATTTGAACTTGGACGTACATGCAACAGCTTCTCCCCTAATGGACACCTTTGGCTCCCCTATCGATTCTGTCCCACTAAAGTTACACCGCATGTATTCAGTCTTCGAGCGACTTATGCACATACCCTTACCCTCCAAGGTTTCCCTCCATTCTTCACATTTACTATTAGCCTCCTCCTTAGTTTCTACGGCCAAGACTATATCATCGGCGAAAAGCATACACCATGGTACGGTTTCCCAAATGGATTTTGAGATTTCATCCATAATCACCGCAAAGAGGAAAGGACTAAGTGATGATCCCTGATGTAGGCCCACTCTAATACTGAAAGACTCTGTTAGCCCTACCGATGTCTGAATGTTGGTCGACACTCCAGCATACATGTCCTGTATGACCTCAATATATCTTGATGAAATACCTCTTTTCTTGAGGCTATCCCAAACGATGCTTCGCGGTATGCTATCATATGCTTTCTCCAGGTCGATGAACACGAGATGCAAATTCTTCTTTCGCTCCCGATATTTTTCCATGAATCTACTCAAAATATGAATCGCCTAAGTAGTTGATCTCTCCGGCATGAAACCAAACTGGTTCTCCCTAATCACCATCTCCCGTCTAACTCTTTTCTCAATAACTCTTTCCCATAGTTTCATAGTGTGGCCTAGGAGTTTGATACCCCTATAGTTCCCACATTCCTGTGCATCGCCTTTTTTCTTGAATAAAGGGATAATTGTGCTAATCCTCCACTTCTCCGGCATCTTACTAGACCTCAGGATAGCATTAAAGAGATTAGTAAGCCATTGAATGCCCTCCTCTCCTAAGCTCCTCCACACCTCAATCGGGATATCATTCGGTCCAACTGCCTTAAATCTCCCCATCTTTTTGAGGGCTTCACTTACTTAACCCTTGGTTATGTCACCAAATGACCCACAAACCCGTGTTCTTTGTGCGTCCAACTGTCGACTCTCCTGTGTAGGACCCCTCGACATATTTAGTAGTTGAGAGAAATACTGATGCCACCTTAGTTTGATGTCCTCTTGTCTATTGAGAACCCGTCCACTCTCATCTTTGATATACTTCACGGCCTAATCGCAACGCGGTAGAATTTCCCTTTTAGTCTACTAGGAAATCTTTTATCACAAAGCACCCCAATCGTTGCTCTCCATTTGAGCCAACCTGTCTGTATACGGTTAGTAACGGCACCCTCAATCTCCACATTGTTCTGAATTAAGGAACCCAGATATTTGAACTTGGACGTACATGCAACAGCTTCTCCCCTAATGGACACCTTTGGCTCCCCTATCGATTCTGTCCCACTAAAGTTACATCGCATGTATTCAGTCTTCGAGCGACTTATGCGCATACCCTTACCCTCCAAGGCTTCCCTCCATTCTTCCAATTTACTATTAGCCTCCTCCTTAATTTCTGCGGCCAAGACTATATCATCGGCGAAAAGCATACACCATGGTACGGTTTCCCAAATGGATTTTGAGATTTCATCCATAATCACTGCAAAGAGGAAAGGACTAAGTGATGATCCCTAATGTAGGCCCACTCTAATACTGAAAGACTCTGTTAGCCCTACCGGTGTGTGAATGTTGGTCGACACTCCAGCATACATGTCCTGTATAACCTCAATATATCTTGATGGAATACCTCTTTTCTTGAGGCTATCCCATACGATGCTTTGCAGTATGCTATCATTTGCTTTCTCCAGGTCGATGAACACGAGATGCAAATTCTTCTTTCGCTCCCGATACTTTTCCATCAATCTCCTCAAAATATGAATCGCCTCAGTAGTTGATCTCCCCGGCATGAAACCAAACTGGTTCTACCTAATCACCGTCTCCCGTCTAACTCTTTTCTCAATAACTCTTTCCCATAGTTTCATAGTGTGGCTTAGGAGATACCCATATAGTTCCCACATTCCTGTGCATCGCCCTTTTTCTTGAATAAAGGGATAATTGTGCTAATCCTCCACTCCTCCGACATCTTACTAGACCTCAGGATAGCATTTAAGAGATTAGTAAGCCATTGAATGCCCTCCTCTCCTAAGCTCCTCCACACCTCAATTGGGATATCATCCGGTCCAACTGCCTTAAATCTCCCCATCTTTTTGAGGGCTTCACTAACTTCACCCTTTGTTATGTCACCAAATGACCCACAAACCCGTGTTCTTTGTGCGTCCAACTGTCGACTCTCCTGTGTAGGACCCCTCGACATATTTAGTAGTTGGGAGAAATACTGATGCCACCTTAGTTTGATGTCCTCTTGTCTAATGAGAACCCGTCCACTCTCATCTTTGATATACTTCACTGCCCCCAAGGCCTCCCTCTGCCTACATCTTGCTTTAGCCAACTTGTAAATATATTTCTCTCCCTCCGCGGTATCAAGCTTTTGGTAAAAGGCTTCAAAGGCATGACTCTTTGCCTTTGCGACTGCTTTCTTCGCCTCCCGCTTCGCTTCCTTGTATGACTCTTTCATTTGTGCCCTAACTTCCTCCTCCGTACAAGCAATAAGCTCCTTGAATCTCTTGTTTTTGTTCTTTATCTTCTCTTGCACCTCCTCGTTCCACCACCACGATTCCCTGTACTCCGAATGAAGAAGTTAATCTTCGACAAGTGGTTGGGTGTTTGTTTATGGGGGAGGAGCCATATCATGGTCTTCCAAGAAACAAATATGCATTGTTGTTCTACTATGGCTTCCGAGTTTATAGCGCTAGCATCTGCAGGGAAGGAAGCGGAATGGTTAAAGGATCTCATGTTTGAGATACCGATATTACCAATGTCTATATCACCGGTGGCAATTCATACGGATTGTAGGATGGCATTGGCGAAGGCTTATAGTCAATTTTATAACGGTAAATCCCGTCGTATTGCTCTTAGGCACAGCCTAGTGCAAGGGTTTATCGTTATAGGGGTCATAACTCTTAATTATGTGAACACTAAGTTCAATTTGGCTGTTTTTCACTAAAGCCATGAGTAGGGATTCAATTGAACATGTGTCAATTGCAATCGGATTACGCTAACTAAAATTCAATAAGAAAGCCCAATTCACGCACGGTTAACGTTGTGTCTGAATTCAATGTGGTGTGATTCTTTTTGGATTTTGTAAGCAACAAGTTTTAGTGACCCATCGTTGCTTTGGACCGTGATTAATCGAGTTAGTCGTCCCTTTAAAGTTCTCAAGGCCAAGAGTAGAAGAGCTCTTGGTGATATCCATTCACGGGGATATTTTATACGTACTGAGAACCAACTAACTTATATAAGTTTGAAGTGTAGCCGCTTCAAGTAGTCAAGATGAGCGTATCGACTATGATAAACTTATGAATAAGATATGTACACGGCCGTTATAATGTGTCAATAAATGACAATGTGTTTTTTGTTCTATACGTACTTCATCTTCAAATGGTCAGATGTGTTATATGATTCAATCCGCAGAGACATCATTAATTCACGATCATTTGTTAAATGTGATGTACTAGGTGTTAATTCAATCCACAGGGACATTAGCATTGATGCATGGAACGTGATTTTGACATCAGTTTTAGAGAAAGAGAAAGAAATGTCCTAAAGGCTCTAAATGGGGGAGGATTGTTGGATATTTAGAGCATGTAGGACATTATCCAAGGCTTAGAACATGTGTTACATAAACTAAGCAAGTACGTAACAACGGAACCAAAACGAGGCATCACGAACAAGTGCCCATTCGAGCTTGTGGGTTGCTCGTTCGAGCATTGGGCTGCTCGTTCGAGCACGTGGCTCTGAGCAGGTCAAAATGCTTCTGAACATACTGTTTGATGTTTTGGTAGTTTGCTCGTTCAAGCACTTAGAGATTTTCGAGTCAGAAAGCTTCTGAAAGTTGTTTTATGAAACAAAGTGATTGTTCATGAAACTAAGCCTTGTTTCATAAACTGATGTGTTGTTATAAATAAATGTGTTACATCATCAATTGATGTATGGATTGGAAGAATCCATGTGACATTTCAACTCTATAAATAAGAGAGAGTGCATGGATATTAAATCACTTATTCTTAGAATTAAAATGATGTCATCTTTCTCTTATTCTCTTGAAACGTAAAGGAGAGTGATCAACTCCTTTATAGTTTTCTGATTTCGATCACTACAAAAACACAAAGTCTATTAGTTCAATCGATATGTACTAATCGGTTGATGTATGTGATTGATTGTATCTCTTTGTGAATTTCCGATCTCATAACCCAAGTACCTTTGTGGGGGAAATATCACAAAAGGAAAGTATCGATGTCGCCTTCAATCTAAATCAAGATTTCCAAGAGATGTTTATCGTCGCAAACTAATCTTCATTACGGTGTTCATTTCCTGGTTATTCAAAGCAAGGAGTCCATTGCCATATACAAAGGTTCGCATATTATTTATAACAGTATTAATTGGGCTATTTAGCCTCTTTTGGAAAGATTAGAGAGACTATGTTAATGAAGTATGAAGAAAAAAAAAAGTGATATAAATCAAAAGATTTTTTTAGAAAACAACAAATGAAGTTGTCTAAAATAGAAAATGAAAACATCAAATAAGATCGAAGGGAGTAATTGTACTTTCAATTTAGCTTTTTATAGATTTTTTTTATTAATAGCTTTTTATAGATTCATATGAAGTTTTATTTTCAAATCAGGAAAAAAAATGGTTATTTATAGTTGTGCTCAGTTTCGTGAATATAGTATGTGTTCAACTCAAGTTAGGGATAATAATGGATGGGACTTAGATCAAATTATACAAGCTTCGGCTTTGTTCTAAATTAAAGTCGAACTTTTTTCATTGCCAATTCTTACTCCAACTCCTATCTCATGTTTTGTGGACTTTGTAAAGTGGATAGATAAAAGAAAACAAAGATTGTATTTTTTTAGCTGTACGTGAATTCATAACGACTCAAATAAGTAGTTTGCAAATTCTATTTTAAATAAAAATATTTAGGGAAAATTGTTAATAATAAACAAATCTTGTTTGATCAACTAAAAATAAACTCACTTATTATTTATTTTCAAAAATTATACCGAATATTTGGATTTATGAATAATTTGTAGTTGAGTTTATTTTCAGCAATAATATTGAATATATGAATTTATTTAAATAAAAGTTGAGTTTATTTTCAGCGAATCGAGCAAAAGGTTGATTTATTTTTGACATTTTTCCCAAATATTTATTGAGCTTTTGAAAGTGACTTTAATAATTCATTGTACATAGCATTGTACATTCGTGATTTCGGATGTTCAAAAGGATTTGAATACGATATTTTAAATTAGATCAATTGTGAATCTTTTCTGTACTTATTGCTTAAATACCACATCAATCTGATTATCCATAATATGATGTTTGAATGATTGTGAATCAAAACTTTTTTTATGTGCTAGATAGTTTTAGCTTACATTGTTATTGGACCGTTAATCCTTTCAACAATTAGTTAAAATTGTCTTACTTTATTAATCTAATTACGTTTCATTATTAATTTTTGTAAGAATTAATGGAACAATCTTGAACAACTATGTGTCTGCCACTCTATAACTGATTCAGACTTGATAAAAATTTAGAATAAAATTATTGACATAATACAAGCATATTAATATGTCTCTATCAGTCTTAAAATATAAAAATTTGTATAAAATAAACTATACATTTAAATATTGGGACAAAGTCGGAGTTGGATTTCAGGTCAAGTCAAAGATGAATTATAATTGGTGTTAGATGTGAGTCAGATTACAGAATTTTTTCTAAGATCGATCGAAGTCTAATTAAGAGAATATGAAAAAGGCCAAAGCTTGAGAGCCAATCAATCAATCAAACGATCAATCTATATTTTTTTCGGAAATTTGGAATTATTATATGAAAGAAAAGAAAAAGAAAACACTGAATCGTACATTCTTACACCCGCCGGCATAAAAAAACCCTGCGAGGGGAAAAAGCCATTGGAAGAAAGGATGTAGGTTTCAAGCCACCCAAAACAGCATGGGGGTGGAACATGCATCACCAAACAGTAAACGTATAACAACACCATATACAATCTAAGAACACACCAATCAACTAAAAACTATACAAAAACCTACACCTAATCATAAAACCAAACCTTAAAAAACTCTAATGGAGAGGCCACCTATGGCAAAAAACCATCAATAACATTTGAGGAGAACCAATCGAATATCCAAGCAATTCCTTGGCCCAAATACCAATCTGAACTTTGAGGGCATATAAGAATCGACACATATCAGAGGCAACATGTTCAAATTTAACCCGATTTCGCTCATACCATAACGACCAAATACCACATCCAAGAACCAAAGCCCAATGCTTTTTCCGGCGTTTGTTTCTAACAAATCCACTCCAAGCAAGCATTAACAAAGAGCAACGATCCTGAAGGACGCCCTGATAACCCCACCAATTAAGCAAATCCATCCATACACGCCAAGAAAAAGAACATGTAAACAAGATATGCTCATTTGTTTCAACAACCAACCCACAAAAAGGACACAAAGCTTGTGAAACCTCAAGCACACCCTGAATTACCAGCCTATCACCGGTCTTCAACCTCGCCAAATTTTCTAACCAAAGAGTCAGTTGTGCTCTAGGAGGGGAAGGGTTTCTCCAAATAGCAGTAATATTTTGCTTAGATAGAATGGGCAAAAAAGAAGCATATACCTTTTCCTCAATGCTCCGGATAGGAAAAGAACCAATATCCGTATGGTTCCACGAAATCCAATCATCACGCCCTCCAGACGGCCTATGCACACGAATAAAGGCATGCAATCGATTGACATCCTCCTGTTCCCAATCATATAACGGAAGACGCCAGACCAAATCCCAGATCCACACATCCTTCTCCCAATGCCCCATCTGATCAATAAGAGACTGCTGCTATGTAGACAACGAAAATAATCGAGGGAAGGAGCTACACAAAGCACCACAATCACACCAACGATCAAACAAAAAAAGAACGTTATCACCCTTACCCACATGTAGAGTCAAACCATCCTCCACAATAGAGCGGATGCGCACAGTATCCTCATCTGAGCGCACCATCTGCCCCCAAATCCCACCCCGAACCGCCTCAAAAGCCTCAGACGACGCTTTATGTCCCCGAATGACATGCACCGACTTTAGAAAACGTTTCCACAAAGAATAACCCGATTCCGAATAGCGTCACCACCACTTAAAAAGTAAAATAAGATTCTTATACAGAATATTCCCAACACCCAGACCCCCAAGATTCTTCGGGAGCTCAATTGAAGACCATTTTATCGGAGGACCCCGCGACTTACCCCAAAAGAATTTCCTCTGTAAGCACACAATCTGATGAGCAACAAGCTTCGGCATTTTAAACAGGCTCATATAATATATTGGGAGGCTAATTAAGCACTCTTTATAAGAGTGAGACGACCAGCACGAGATAAAAGACCAGCTTTCCAGGAGCCCAAACGACTACGAATTTTATCCGAGACAGGCTTCCAGGCTAAACATTTAGACATATTTTCCCCAAGAGGAACACCAAGATAAGTAAATGGAGTCTTCGAATGAATACAACCCATACGAGAAGCCACATCAATTGCCCATTGCAGATCATGATGATTCCAAGAGATGAAACATGACTTATGATAGTTTAACCCTAACCCCGACATAATAGCAAAGGCCATCTAATGACACGTGTCAGTGTCTGGTAAAAAATTTTCCCGTTCAAATTAGTTTCTCACATACACTATCTTAAAACTTCATTGTAGCTTTCACGACAAGATTATTATCCTCATCTAAAGACTCGTACAAGGAAGCGCAGCGGGAGGCGAAGAAAGCAGTCGCAAAGGCAAAGAGTCATGCCTTTGAAGCCATCTACCAAAAGCTTGATACCGCAGAGGGGGATAAATATATTTACAAGTTGGCTAAAGCCAGATCTAGGCAGAGGGAAGACTTGGGAGCAGTGAAGTTTATCAAGGATGAGAGTGGACGGGTTCTCATTAGCCAAGAGGACATCAAACTAAAATGGCATCAGTATTTCTCCCAACTACTAAATATGTCAAGGGGTCCTACAGAGGAAACTCGACAGACTTCGGACACACAAAGAACACGGGTTTGTGGGTCATTTGGTGATATAACCAAGGAAGAAGTAAGTATAGCCCTCAAAAAGATGGGGAGATTTAAGGCAGTTGGACCGGATGATATCCCGATTGAGGTGTGGCGGAGCTTAAGAGAGGAGGGCATTCAAAGGCTTACTAATCTCTTTAATGCTATCCTGAGATCTAGTAAGATGCCGGAGGAGTGGAGGTTTAGCACAATTATCCCTTTATTCAAGAAAAAGGGTGATGCACAGGAACTCGGGAACTATAGGGGTATCAAACTCCTAAGCCACACTATGAAACTATGGGAAAGAGTTATTGAGAAAAGAGTTAGACGGGAGACGGTGATTAGGGAAAACCAGTTTGGTTTCATGCCGGGAAGATCAACTACTGAGGCGATTCATATATTGAGGAGACTGATGGAAAAGTATCGGGAGAGAAAGAAGGATTTGCATCTCGTGTTCATCGACCTGGAGAAAGCATATGATAGCATACCACGACGCATCGTTGGGATAGCCTCAAGAAAAGAGGCATTTCATCAAGATATATTGGGGTAATACAGGACATGTATGATGGAGTTTTGACCAACATTCAGACACCGGTGGGGCTAACAGAGTCTTTCAGTATTAGAGTGGGCCTACATCAGGGATCAGCACTTAGTCCTTTCCTCTTTGCGGTGATTATGGATGAAATCTCAAAATCCATCTGGGAAACCGTACCATGGTGTATGTTTTTTGCCGATGATATAGTATTGGCTGCAGAAACTAAGGAGGAGGCTAATGGTAAATTGGAAGAATGGAGGGAAGCCTTGGAGGGCAAGGGGATGCGCATAAGTCGCTCGAAGACTGAATACATGCGATGTAACTTTAGTGGGACAGAATCGATAGGGGAGCCAGAGGTGTCCATCAGGCCGGCTTTGTTGTACGGAACGGAGTGTTGGCCTGTAAAGAAGGCTTTCGAGCAGAGAATGGATGTAACAGAGATACGCATGCTGAGATGGATGTGTGGTAAGACAAGGATGGAAAGGATTAGAAATCAGGAGTTTAGGGAAAAGTTAGGCGTTGCACCTCTCTCTGCAAAGATGCGGGAGAACAGGCTCAGATGGTTTGGGCATGTGCAGAGAAGCACCCATGACGCCCCAGTGAGAAGGGTTGAACGCATCATTGTGGAGGGCAAGAGAAGCCGAGGAAGACCTAAGAGTACGTGGGAGGAACAGATTAACAGCGACCTGCTCGAACTACACCTCTCTAAGGACCAGGGATAGAGCCACATGGTGGCGCCTTATTCACGTCCTAGATTACTAGACTAGTTTGTTACTGTTCTGTGTCTTTTGTCATCGCTTTTCACTTCCTTTTTTACCTTTATCGCTTATAGTGTTTTTTTTTTATAAAAAAAAATTGATCCCTATGCATTGCTAACGTGGGTGTAAGTTGCACGTTTTCGGATTTTTGCAAGTCCTATCCTTGAAGACTCCTCTAGAGCCGAAGGACTCTTATGACCGCACTCTCCTTATGGGTATGAGACGCCGTCGACCTTCCTTCCCCAGACCCTGGCCATAGAGTATCTATGTGCGGGAACACTAGGTATGATGATGATGATAATGATGATGATGATGCATGCTTTTGCAATAAGTTTGACCATAAATTTTGCCTATTTAAGACTAATGAGATTCACATCTTTATATGTGTTGGAATATTATACATGATTTTAGTAACATTGAAAACAAATTTTATTCCCTTTATACGCATTGGAATAAAGACGCTTCTCCCTTTTCTTTCTCTCTCTTAAATCCTGTCTTCTGGGCGATTATCCCTGCCATGGCTAGAGGCTGAGGAAGACCGAGAAAGCAGGTGGTCCAACAATGTAAGTCTTCGTCTTCTTCCTCTAAAAGCTCTATGAGTTGTGGTTCATGATCTACTCAGCACACCCCTGCAATGGTTCACCCACAAATGGACATCACGATTCTTGAACTTGAGATCTTGAGCTCACGGTCTTCGTTGGCCCAACTGCAGTCCCATAGCCTATACTCTAATTGGGCACCGGTGATAACGGTGGAGCCTCTTCAAAGTAAAACTAAGTCTAATGGAATGAAAAGCACAGGAAAAGGAAGATCTGAGTTCATAACCTTAGAGATAAAACTTTTAAATATAGATTAGTGACTTCATTAAAATAAAACATGTAATAAGATACTTTTAAACTTATTTTCATTTATAAGCGTCTGACTCCTCAAAGCTAGCTTCGGATTAGTTCACACTTACTAACTGCGAACATAGAGAAAATGTCAAAAAAGTCAAGAGGTCTGTTCACAGTTACTAACTGCGTGGTCAAAAATCGTCTGCTATTACTAAAAACGTTCCATTAACATCCAAATTCAACAAATGTCAAAAAGTCAATTGAATTGGACGCTGTTAGTAAGAGTGGCCGATTACGTCGTTGATTTTTGTTGACTCATCCTATGTAATGGCCTGTTGTTTGACCATTTTTGACCAGGGTCCGTTTTGTTCGCATTATATATATTTTTGAAAATTGGGGAAAATATATAAAACAGGGGAAAGAAAAAACCACACTGAGACATTTGGAACCCCTAGCCCGCGGGCATAAAAAACCCCGCGAGGGGAAAAAGCCATTGGACAAGGGGACCATGGATCAAGCCACCCAAAATAGCATAAGGGTGGGCTATGCTAATTGTTTTCAGAAACACCAAAAAATATGTCCTACCACCATGCACACCAATAAAGATAGTCCTTCCTAAACAAACAAATAAATTATCTCTTTATTATTCCCTTCCTTTCCTTTATTCGTCTCTTTCCCTTCTCTTTCTTTCCTTATTATCCTAATGCTCTATTTAAACACATCATAAAGATGTCTTTAAGTTTTTACCAAATAAGACGCACTCTAAAAAAAACGATCTCCAAAGTCTATTTTTGTTTAGTTTAAAGTTTGTCTTCAAACTTTAGTGCATTTCAGTAAGTTGTTATGATTGATTTTGGATTTACATAAGGGCAAAATAGTAATTTTCACATTAGGGAAGACTTGAGGAATTAGAGAAACTCTCATCTTCCTTGCTTTTTCTTCCATTTCCTCATATACGAACAAGAGCTATTTCCCTTTCAATTCCCTTCCCTTCCTTTCCCTTCCCTTCGTTCTCATTCCCTCCCTTTCTTTTCTCTCCAAAATTGTTATCTAAACATATTGTTAATATTTATAAAAAATACCCACAATACAAAAAATATGTCCTACCACCATGCACACCAATAAAGATAGTCCTACACCTTACACACCATTGAGCTATGAAACTCGAAACACACCAGATAATGTGAGATTTCAACAAACTAGTCAGAATCAAAACCAAAAACATCAAAGGATAAAAGGGGGGGGGGGGGGGGGGCAAACGCCATCACAATCATCGCCAAGTCTTTAACACCATACACCAGCAGTGGTGTGCCCATTCATAGTAAAAACCAAACACCAAGTTGTTCGGAGAACCGCAAACTTCACCACACCAAACTGAAAATCACCAATAAAATCACCAAAAGACTATGCCCACGAGGGAATAATGGTCCAATACACAGCCCACTAATAGGAAAAACCCAATCATACTTTGGTGCAACACCCCGAAGTCCAATCAATCTGCAAACCAACCCACCATGACGCCCAATTGGTAAAAACACTCCTACCTAAAAAGTGAACCACACCATAAAACCACCTTCAACCTTCACGAAAAATACCCCCACCATCAACACCAAATATGGCGCCGCACTTTCGCCACTCAAAAGATTGCACAACACCACTGACAAAACTCCACCATACACCATAGAAAAAGACAAAAACCTCCATAATCTTCCCTTCAAATACCGATGCTAAAGCTGAAAAGACACCAGCAAAAAGCAAAACCCTTCCTATTCCATACACCTCAAGCCCCAAAAAGCCAATCGTCCATCCCAACACCCTATATAGCGAGCCGCAAAACCTACCTCCGAAAGTCCGCACCCAAAACCCAGACCACCACCATCCTAATCCCCCTTTAACACCAAGACTCAAGAAAACCCCACCGTTAAAGAAGAATTCACAACACCTCAGAGCACTTTTCAACACCACCAGCGTAAGGAATCACCACACACTTCACACACCAAAAGCAAACACCATAAGAGCGCAAACCATTAAACCTTAGGAAACCGTCGCGCACCCTAACGCCTACGTGAAACTCCATCATCGTACCTGGACTTACCCAGAAAACACGACATACCCAGAAAAATTTCAAAACGCCCTTAATACAACCCAGAATCGTACCTGGACTTAAGCCCCCATCATCGCAAGAAATCTCAAACTCAAAGCTACGACCAAACTCGACACTCAACTCAGAAAAAGAACTACCGCCACAGAGACTTCTCTACACCAATCCAAGAAAACAAGTGGAACCAATATCAAGCAAGAGCCGGAACAGCCTCCAAACGATTGAAAAGACCTCCAAAACGACGGAAACACCAGACTACTGAACTAAGAAACCCTTCGACTTCTCCACCGTAAACGAACCAAATACTAAACTAAGAAAAGGCGGAGTAACCCCCACCACCTTCGTACAAACTCCAGCCCCAAACACCAGTCCAACACAGAGTCCATCACCCAACAACAAGATAACCCCAATAAAACTAATAAAACCACAGTAAAAACTCCATCACCTCCGAAATCACCAGTAATAGAAACGGTAGATTAACCCAAAGCCTCGAAAACCCTGGGTCCCTCATCATTATGGTGGATCAGGAGCAGACAAACACTACCACGGCTGAGGGCCATAGGAATGATGAGGGGATGGATATGGCTAAAGGAAGAGCTCTCGTGAATGTAGCATGGGACATTGTGCATGCTGTATAAAAATGTAGAAGACAAGAAAAAATGGGGTCTCAAGTTCGATGATTGTATATGACAAGGCTAATCCATTTGAGAGGATTAATATACATGATGCAAATACAGAAATTGAAGTTGACCTTATCATCCTGGATTTGATTTCTAAAGCAAACCAAGTGCCTAACCATTTTGTTCTTAATCATGTGAATTAGTATGACCTAGACAGACTCAACATGCCCTCTAATGGAACCCTGGTGCATCATGAAGAACCTTCTAACCCCACTGTGATGTGTATTCCTTAGTTTGTGTCTCTCAAAAGTCCACGGGGTAGACCCATGCAAAAGAACAACCCAGGAGTTGATCATAGTCAAGCTCAAAACTAGATCATGACTAACCAAAGTGAGTTAAATGAGTTGGAAAGAAATATTGTATATAGACTCTAGTTCCTAGACCTAAGAACAAATCAATAATTAGCACACAGTGGGTCATTCAAAAAAAGCTTTTCACAATAAAATATATAAATTTTTCACGATGTAACCAACAAAGTTGTAAAGGATATGATCAAGAGGTTTACAATTACTGTCAATAATCCAAGCTTTTCAGTTGATTTTTTAACCTTCTTTGTGCCCTTTCTAATTGCTTAAATTACTTTTTCTTTTAAATTTTAATAACTTAGAGTTTTGTTATAGTTAGTGGTTTAGGTGAATGTAGAAGTGAAGTATAAGGTTATAATGTTACTAGTTGTAATTTTTTTAATATTTAGAATGTGTAGTGGCTAACACTGTGTTTGAATTAATACATTTAGAAGGAAAGGAAAGTTAGATTAAAAATTATGAGTTTTGTTTTGTTTGAATAGTAAATTTTGAAAGGGAGGGAATAAAAAGGAAGGGATTTGAGGGTATTTGAAAGGGTTTAGTCTTTTATCTTTGTTAATAGTAAAAAAAATTTAATTTTAAAAAGATTTGATAGGAAAAGGATATATTGACTATCAAAATATTGAAAATGATGTTACCGTTTTTCTTATTAATTAGAATGAATATATGTCATTTTCGTTTATGATTTATAAGTACAAATATTTCATCTTCTCTATCTCCTTCCTAAACAAACAAATAAATTATCTCTTTATTATTCCCTTCCTTTCCTTTATTCGTCTCTTTCCCTTCTCTTTCTTTCCTTATTATCCTAATGCTCTATTTAAACACATCATAAAGATGTCTTTAAGTTTTTACCAAATAAGACGCACTCTAAAAAAAACGATCTCCAAAGTCTATTTTTGTTTAGTTTAAAGTTTGTCTTCAAACTTTAGTGCATTTCAGTAAGTTGTTATGATTGATTTTGGATTTACATAAGGGCAAAATAGTAATTTTCACATTAGGGAAGACTTGAGGAATTAGAGAAACTCTCATCTTCCTTGCTTTTTCTTCCATTTCCTCATATACGAACAAGAGCTATTTCCCTTTCAATTCCCTTCCCTTCCTTTCCCTTCCCTTCGTTCTCATTCCCTCCCTTTCTTTTCTCTCCAAAATTGTTATCTAAACATATTGTTAATATTTATAAAAAATACCCACAATACAAAAAATATGTCCTACCACCATGCACACCAATAAAGATAGTCCTACACCTTACACACCATTGAGCTATGAAACTCGAAACACACCAGATAATGTGAGATTTCAACAAACTAGTCAGAATCAAAACCAAAAACATCAAAGGATAAACGGGGGGGGGGGGGGGGGGGGGGGCAAACGCCATCACAATCATCGCCAAGTCTTTAACACCATACACCAGCAGTGGTGTGCCCATTCATAGTAAAAACCAAACACCAAGTTGTTCGGAGAACCGCAAACTTCACCACACCAAACTGAAAATCACCAATAAAATCACCAAAAGACTATGCCCACGAGGGAATAATGGTCCAATACACAGCCCACTAATAGGAAAAACCCAATCATACTTTGGTGCAACACCCCGAAGTCCAATCAATCTGCAAACCAACCCACCATGACGCCCAATTGGTAAAAACACTCCTACCTAAAAAGTGAACCACACCATAAAACCACCTTCAACCTTCACGAAAAATACCCCCACCATCAACACCAAATATGGCGCCGCACTTTCGCCACTCAAAAAATTGCACAACATTACTGACAAAACTCCACCATACACCATAGAAAAAGACAAAAACCTCCATAATCTTCCCTTCAAATACCGATGCTAAAGCTGAAAAGACACCAGCAAAAAGCAAAACCCTTCCCATTCCATACACCTCAAGCCCCAAAAAGCCGATCGTCCATCCCAACACCCTATATAGCGAGCCGCAAAACCTACCTCCGAAAGTCCGCACCCAAAACCCAGACCACCACCATCCTAATCCCCCTTTAACACCAAGACTCAAGAAAACCCCACCGTTAAAGAAGAATTCACAACACCTCAGAGCACTTTTCAACACCACCAGCGTAAGGAATCACCACACACTTCACACACCAAAAGCAAACACCATAAGAGCGCAAACCATTAAACCTTAGGAAACCGTCGCGCACCCTAACGCCTACGTGAAACTCCATCATCGTACCTGGACTTACCCAGAAAACACGACATACCCAGAAAAATTTCAAAACGCCCTTAATACAACCCAGAATCGTACCTGGACTTAAGCCCCCATCATCGCAAGAAATCTCAAACTCAAAGCTACGACCAAACTCGACACTCAACTCAGAAAAAGAACTACCGCCACAGAGACTTCTCTACACCAATCCAAGAAAACAAGTGGAACCAATATCAAGCAAGAGCCGGAACAGCCTCCAAACGATTGAAAAGACCTCCAAAACGACGGAAACACCAGACTACTGAACTAAGAAACCCTTCGACTTCTCCACCGTAAACGAACCAAATACTAAACTAAGAAAAGGCGGAGTAACCCCCACCACCTTCGTACAAACTCCAGCCCCAAACACCAGTCCAACACAGAGTCCATCACCCAACAACAAGATAACCCCAATAAAACTAATAAAACCACAGTAAAAACTCCACCACCTCCGAAATCACCAGTAATAGAAACGGTAGATTAACCCAAAGCCTCGAAAACCCTGGGTCCCTCATCATTATGGTGGATCAGGAGCAGACAAACACTACCACGGCTGAGGGCCATAGGAATGATGAGGGGATGGATATGGCTAAAGGAAGAGCTCTCGTGAATGTAGCATGGGACATTGTGCATGCTGTATAAAAATGTAGAAGACAAGAAAAAATGGGGTCTCAAGTTCGATGATTGTATATGACAAGGCTAATCCATTTGAGAGGATTAATATACATGATGCAAATACAGAAATTGAAGTTGACCTTATCATCCTGGATTTGATTTCTAAAGCAAACCAAGTGCCTAACCATTTTGTTCGTAATCATGTGAATTAGTATGACCTAGACAGACTCAACATGCCCCCTAATGGAACCCTGGTGCATCATGAAGAACCTTCTAACCCCACTGTGATGTGTATTCCTTAGTTTGTGTCTCTCAAAAGGCCACGGGGTAGACCCATGCAGAAGAACAACCCAGGAGTTGATCATCGTCAAGCTCAAAACTAGATCATGACTAACCAAAGTGAGTTAAATGAGTTGGAAAGAAATATTGTATATAGACTCTAGTTCCTAGACCTAAGAACAAATCAATAATTAGCACACAGTGGGTCATTCAAAAAAAGCTTTTCACAATAAAATATATAAATTTTTCACGATGTAACCAACAAAGTTGTAAAGGATATGATCAAGAGGTTTACAATTACTGTCAATAATCCAAGCGTTTCAGTTGATTTTTTAACCTTCTTTGTGCTATTTCTAATTGCTTAAATTACTTTTTCTTTTAAATTTTAATAACTTAGAGTTTTGTTATAGTTAGTGGTTTAGGTGAATGTAGAAGTGAAGTATAAGGTTATAATGTTACTAGTTGTAATTTTTTTAATATTTAGAATGTGTAGTGGCTAACACTGTGTTTCGATTAATACATTTAGAAGGAAAGGAAAGTTAGATTAAAAATTATGAGTTTTGTTTTGTTTGAATAGTAAATTTTGAAAGGGAGGGAATAAAAAGGAAGGGATTTGAGGGTATTTGAAAGGGTTTAGTCTTTTTATCTTTGTTAATAGTAAAAAAAATTTAATTTTAAAAAGATTTGATAGGAAAAGGATATATTGACTATCAAAATATTGAAAATGATGTTACCGTTTTTCTTATTAATTAGAATGAATATATGTCATTTTCGTTTATGATTTATAAGTACAAATATTTCATCTTCTCTATCTCCTTCCTAAACAAACAAATAAATTATCTCTTTATTATTCCCTTCCTTTCCTTTATTCGTCTCTTTCCCTTCTCTTTCTTTCCTTATTATCCTAATGCTCTATTTAAACACATCATAAAGATGTCTTTAAGTTTTTACCAAATAAGACGCACTCTAAAAAAAACGATCTCCAAAGTCTATTTTTGTTTAGTTTAAAGTTTGTCTTCAAACTTTAGTGCATTTCAGTAAGTTGTTATGATTGATTTTGGATTTACATAAGGGCAAAGTAGTAATTTTCACATTAGGGAAGACTTGAGGAATTAGAGAAACTCTCATCTTCCTTGCTTTTTCTTCCATTTCCTCATATACGAACAAGAGCTATTTCCCTTTCAATTCCCTTCCCTTCCTTTCCCTTCCCTTCGTTCTCATTCCCTCCCTTTCTTTTCTCTCCAAAATTGTTATCTAAACATATTGTTAATATTTATAAAAAATACCCACAATACAAAAAATATGTCCTACCACCATGCACACCAATAAAGATAGTCCTACACCTTACACACCATTGAGCTATGAAACTCGAAACACACCAGATAATGTGAGATTTCAACAAACTAGTCAGAATCAAAACCAAAAACATCAAAGGATAAAAGGGGGGGGGGGGGGGGGGGGCAAACGCCATCACAATCATCGCCAAGTCTTTAACACCATACACCAGCAGTGGTGTGCCCATTCATAGTAAAAACCAAACACCAAGTTGTTCGGAGAACCGCAAACTTCACCACACCAAACTGAAAATCACCAATAAAATCACCAAAAGACTATGCCCACGAGGGAATAATGGTCCAATACACAGCCCACTAATAGGAAAAAACCCAATCATATTTTGGTGCAACACCCCGAAGTCCAATCAATCTGCAAACCAACCCACCATGACGCCCAATTGGTAAAAACACTCCTACCTAAAAAGTGAACCACACCATAAAACCACCTTCAACCTTCACGAAAAATACCCCCACCATTAACACCAAATATGGCGCCGCACTTTCGCCACTCAAAAAATTGCACAACATTAATGACAAAACTCCACCATACACCATAGAAAAAGACAAAAACCTCCATAATCTTCCCTTCAAATACCGATGCTAAAGCTGAAAAGACACCAGCAAAAAGCAAAACCCTTCCCATTCCATACACCTCAAGCCCCAAAAAGCCGATCGTCCATCCCAACACCCTATATAGCGAGCCGCAAAACCTACCTCCGAAAGTCCGCACCCAAAACCCAGACCACCACCATCCTAATCCCCCTTTAACACCAAGACTCAAGAAAACCCCACCGTTAAAGAAGAATTCACAACACCTCAGAGCACTTTTCAACACCACCAGCGTAAGGAATCACCACACACTTCACACACCAAAAGCAAACACCATAAGAGCGCAAACCATTAAACCTTAGGAAACCGTCGCGCACCCTAACGCCTACGTGAAACTCCATCATCGTACCTGGACTTACCCAGAAAACACGACATACCCAGAAAAATTTCAAAACGCCCTTAATACAACCCAGAATCGTACCTGGACTTAAGCCCCCATCATCGCAAGAAATCTCAAACTCAAAGCTACGACCAAACTCGACACTCAACTCAGAAAAAGAACTACCGCCACAGAGACTTCTCTACACCAATCCAAGAAAACAAGTGGAACCAATATCAAGCAAGAGCCGGAACAGCCTCCAAACGATTGAAAAGACCTCCAAAACGACGGAAACACCAGACTACTGAACTAAGAAACCCTTCGACTTCTCCACCATAAACGAACCAAATACTAAACTAAGAAAAGGCGGAGTAACCCCCACCACCTTCGTACAAACTCCAGCCCCAAACACCAGTCCAACACAGAGTCCATCACCCAACAACAAGATAACCCCAATAAAACTAATAAAACCACAGTAAAAACTCCACCACCTCCGAAATCACCAGTAATAGAAACGGTAGATTAACCCAAAGCCTCGAAAACCCTGGGTCCCTCATCATTATGGTGGATCAGGAGCAGACAAACACTACCACGGCTGAGGGCCATAGGAATGATGAGGGGATGGATATGGCTAAAGGAAGAGCTCTCGTGAATGTAGCATGGGACATTGTGCATGCTGTATAAAAATGTAGAAGACAAGAAAAAATGGGGTCTCAGGTTCGATGATTGTATATGACAAGGCTAATCCATTTGAGAGGATTAATATACATGATGCAAATACAGAAATTGAAGTTGACCTTATCATCCTGGATTTGATTTCTAAAGCAAACCAAGTGCCTAACCATTTTGTTCGTAATCATGTGAATTAGTATGACCTAGACAGACTCAACATGCCCCCTAATGGAACCCTGGTGCATCATGAAGAACCTTCTAACCCCACTGTGATGTGTATTCCTTAGTTTGTGTCTCTCAAAAGGCCACGGGGTAGACCCATGCAGAAGAACAACCCAGGAGTTGATCATCGTCAAGCTCAAAACTAGATCATGACTAACCAAAGTGAGTTAAATGAGTTGGAAAGAAATATTGTATATAGACTCTAGTTCCTAGACCTAAGAACAAATCAATAATTAGCACACAGTGGGTCATTCAAAAAAAGCTTTTCACAATAAAATATATAAATTTTTCACGATGTAACCAACAAAGTTGTAAAGGATATGATCAAGAGGTTTACAATTACTGTCAATAATCCAAGCGTTTCAGTTGATTTTTTAACCTTCTTTGTGCTATTTCTAATTGCTTAAATTACTTTTTCTTTTAAATTTTAATAACTTAGAGTTTTGTTATAGTTAGTGGTTTAGGTGAATGTAGAAGTGAAGTATAAGGTTATAATGTTACTAGTTGTAATTTTTTTAATATTTAGAATGTGTAGTGGCTAACACTGTGTTTCGATTAATACATTTAGAAGGAAAGGAAAGTTAGATTAAAAATTATGAGTTTTGTTTTGTTTGAATAGTAAATTTTGAAAGGGAGGGAATAAAAAGGAAGGGATTTGAGGGTATTTGAAAGGGTTTAGTCTTTTTATCTTTGTTAATAGTAAAAAAAATTTAATTTTAAAAAGATTTGATAGGAAAAGGATATATTGACTATCAAAATATTGAAAATGATGTTACCGTTTTTCTTATTAATTAGAATGAATATATGTCATTTTCGTTTATGATTTATAAGTACAAATATTTCATCTTCTCTATCTCCTTCCTAAACAAACAAATAAATTATCTCTTTATGTTTCCCTTCCTTTCCTTTATTCGTCTCTTTCCCTTCTCTTTCTTTCCTTATTATCCTAATGCTCTATTTAAACACATCATAAAGATGTCTTTAAGTTTTTACCAAATAAGACGCACTCTAAAAAAAAACGATCTCCAAAGTCTATTTTTGTTTAGTTTAAAGTTTGTCTTCAAACTTTAGTGCATTTCAGTAAGTTGTTATGATTGATTTTGGATTTACATAAGGGCAAAATAGTAATTTTCACATTAGGGAAGACTTGAGGAATTAGAGAAACTCTCATCTTCCTTGCTTTTTCTTCCATTTCCTCATATACGAACAAGAGCTATTTCCCTTTCAATTCCCTTCCCTTCCTTTCCCTTCCCTTCGTTCTCATTCCCTCCCTTTCTTTTCTCTCCAAAATTGTTATCTAAACATATTGTTAATATTTATAAAAAATACCCACAATACAAAAAATATGTCCTACCACCATGCACACCAATAAAGATAGTCCTACACCTTACACACCATTGAGCTATGAAACTCGAAACACACCAGATAATGTGAGATTTCAACAAACTAGTCAGAATCAACACCAAAAACACCAAAGGATAAAAGGGGGGGGGGGGGGGGGGGGGGGGCAAACGCCATCACAATCATCGCCAAGTCTTTAATACCATACACCAGCAGTGGTGTGCCCATTCATAGTAAAAACAAAACACCAAGTTGTTCGGAGAACCGCAAACTTCACCACACCAAACTGAAAATCACCAATAAAATCACCAAAAGACTATGCCCACGAGGGAATAATGGTCCAATACACAGCCCACTAATAGGAAAAACCCAATCATACTTTGCTGCAACACCCCGAAGTCCAATCAATCTGCAAACCAACCCACCATGACGCCCAATTGGTAAAAACACTCCTACCTAAAAAGTGAACCACACCATAAAACCACCTTCAACCTTCACGAAAAATACCCCCACCATCAACACCAAATATGGCGCCGTACTTTCGCCACTCAAAAAATTGCACAACACCACTGACAAAACTCCACCATACACCATAGAAAAAGACAAAAACCTCCATAATCTTCCCTTCAAATACCGATGCTAAAGCTGAAAATACACCAGCAAAAAGCAAAACCCTTCCCATTCCATACACCTCAAGCCCCAAAAAGCCGATCGTCCATCCAAACACCCTATATAGCGAGCCGCAAAACCTACCTCCGAAAGTCCGCACCCAAAACCCAGACCACCACCATCCTAATCCCCCTTTAACACCAAGACTCAAGAAAACCCCACCGTTAAAGAAGAATTCACAACACCTAAGAGCACTTTTCAACACCACCAGCGTAAGGAATCACCACACACTTCACACACCAAAAGCAAACACCATAAGAGCGCAAACCATTAAACCTTAGGAAACCGTCGCGCACCCTAACGCCTACGTGAAACTCCATCATCGTACCTGGACTTACCCAGAAAACACGACATACCCAGAAAAATTTCAAAACGCCCTTAATACAACCCAGAATCGTACCTGGACTTAAGCCCCCATCATCGCAAGAAATCTCAAACTCAAAGCTACGACCAAACTCGACACTCAACTCAGAAAAAGAACTACCGCCACAGAGACTTCTCTACACCAATCCAAGAAAACAAGTGGAACCAATATCAAACAAGAGCCGGAACAGCCTCCAAACGATTGAAAAGACCTCCAAAACGACGGAAACACCAGACTACTGAACTAAGAAACCCTTCGACTTCTCCACCGTAAACGAACCAAATACTAAACTAAGAAAAGGCGGAGTAACCCCCACCACCTTCGTACAAACTCCAGCCCCAAACACCAGTCCAACACAGAGTCCATCACCCAACAACAAGATAACCCCAATAAAACTAATAAAACCATAGTAAAAACTCCATCACCTCCGAAATCACCAGTAATAGAAACGGTAGATTAACCCAAAGCCTCGAAAACCCTAGGTCCCTCATCATTATGGTGGATCAGGAGCAGACAAACACTACCACGGCTGAGGGCCATAGGAATGATGAGGGGATGGATATGGCTAAAGGAAGAGCTCTCGTGAATGTAGCATGGGACATTGTGCATGCTGTATCAAAATGTAGAAGACAAGAAAAAATAGGGTCTCAGGTTCGATGATTGTATATGACAAGGCTAATCCATTTGAGAGGATTAATATACATGATGCAAATACAGAAATTGAAGTTGACCTTATCATCCTGGATTTGATTTCTAAAGCAAACCAAGTGCCTAACCATTTTGTTCTTAATCATGTGAACTAGTATGACCTAGACAGACTCAACATGCCCCCTAATGGAACCCTGGTGCATCATGAAGAACCTTCTAACCCCACTGTGATATGTATTCCTTAGTTTGTGTCTCTCAAAAGGCCACGGGGTAGACCCATGTAGAAGAACAACCCAGGAGTTGATCATCGTCAAGCTCAAAACTAGATCATGACTAACCAAAGTGAGTTAAATGAGTTGGAAAGAAATATTGTATATAGACTCTAGTTCCTAGACCTAAGAACAAATCAATAATTAGCACACAGTGGGTCATTCAAAAAAAGCTTTTCACAATAAAATATATAAATTTTTCACGATGTAACCAACAAAGTTGTAAAGGATATGATCAAGAGGTTTACAATTACTATCAATAATCCAAGCTTTTCAGTTGATTTTTTAACCTTCTTTGTGCTATTTCTAATTGCTTAAATTACTTTTTCTTTTAAATTTTAATAACTTAGAGTTTTGTTATAGTTAGTGGTTTAGGTGAATGTAGAAGTGAAGTATAAGGTTATAATGTTACTAGTTGTAATTTTTTTAATATTTAGAATGTGTAGTGGCTAACACTGTGTTTGGATTAATACATTTAGAAGGAAAGGAAAGTTAGATTAAAAATTATGAGTTTTGTTTTGTTTGAATAGTAAATTTTGAAAGGGAGGGAATAAAAAGGAAGGGATTTGAGGGTATTTGAAAGGGTTTAGTCTTTTTATCTTTGTTAATAGTAAAAAAAATTTAATTTTAAAAAGATTTGATAGGAAAAGGATATATTGACTATCAAAATATTGAAAATGATGTTACCGTTTTTCTTATTAATTAGAATGAATATATGTCATTTTCGTTTATGATTTATAAGTACAAATATTTCATCTTCTCTATCTCCTTCCTAAACAAACAAATAAATTATCTCTTTATGTTTCCCTTCCTTTCCTTTATTCGTCTCTTTCCCTTCTCTTTCTTTCCTTATTATCCTAATGCTCTATTTAAACACATCATAAAGATGTCTTTAAGTTTTTACCAAATAAGACGCACTCTCAAAAAAAAACGATCTCCAAAGTCTATTTTTGTTTAGTTTAAAGTTTGTCTTCAAACTTTAGTGCATTGTTATGATTGATTTTGGATTTACATAAGGGCAAAATAGTAATTTTCACATTAGGGAAGACTTGAGGAATTAGAGAAACTCTCATCTTCCTTGCTTTTTCTTCCATTTCCTCATATACGAACAAGAGCTATTTCCCTTTCAATTCCCTTCCCTTCCTTTCCCTTCCCTTCGTTCTCATTCCCTCCCTTTCTTTTCTCTCCAAAATTGTTATCTAAACATATTGTTAATATTTATAAAAAATACCCACAATACAACCCTTATCCACCAACCGCACCCACTAGGTCTAATCTCAATCTCGGCCTAGCAGCTACTAACTATACAACCCTATCCAACTATAGCACCTACTAGACTCAATCCCAATCTTGGCCTAGCTACCCCACACCTCATTTCTATCACTGAACACACAATAAGTAAAAAAACATAATTTCAGATTTGCACAGCAAACATTGTTGTTGACTCTAGAAAGAGTGGATTTGCATTACATTGAATGAACAAAAACTAAATATTGTCAAAAGAAAGAGAAGCTTGAAAATTGACCTTTTGGTTTCTGGTATGTACAAGTAGGGGTGTTCATTCCGGGTACCCGGTTAGTCGGGTACCTATTTTAACAGCCCGTGTCCCAGCCCATTTATTGCGGGTACCTGGATAAGACGGGTCGGGACACCGGGTACCCGATTATTAATTGTGTCTATTTTTCAGATTTCATATTAATTTTTAAGGTCGAATTTTGGGTAGATTATAGGCAATATTTGGACAAAATTTTTCTAGTTCTAAGATCAAAGCGTAGTAGTGGGAGTACCAGAAGATGAATGACACTATATCAAAGCGTAGTAGTGGGAGTACCAGATGATGAATGACACTATCAAGGTCCTTTTCAATTGTAGCAGAATTTTTTAGATTTAATAGCAGGTCCTTTTCGTTATTTTAGCGTTGAAAAGGGATAATGTTAATTTGCTTGACACTGTCGAGGTCGTTTCAATTGTAGCAGAAAATGAGTGACAATAGTTAGGTGATTCAATTTCACATGCTAAATTGTAGTTAAGAAATTCTATACTGTATATATATATTAAAAGCTAACCTGTAGTTAAGAAATTCTAGAGAAAACGGCGGTAAAGAAGCAAGCTAGACGGTGAGGGTAAAACCTTAATCGAAATTCAATTTCACAAGCTAAATTGTAGTTAAGAAATTCGAAAGAAAACGACACATAGCTGGGAAGAATGTGGAATGAAATGAAACCCTAAAAAAAAGAGAGTATATATATTAAAAGCTAACCAGGTCATTATCGATCACCCGGGTCAATAAAAAATCGGCCCATGACATGACCCGGAATTTTGAATTTTCTTTACTTTTTGACCCGCCATCTATTAGAAGGGTCACCGGGTCAGTGGGTCGGGTAGTTTTGAACACCCCTATGTACAAGGACATCATTTACTTCCTTCTCCAGCTTAGAGAACTCATCAATACTAAGCTTTTTCATGTCAGGACCTTCTAGATACCTGCAATTTGTTTTAAGATTTACAGAACTTATAATTACTTATCTTTCAAAATAAAGAAAATATGGATTCGGGATTTATCGTACCTTTTAAATATATTGAACAGCTCATCACACGTTTGAACTTGTGCATTATTTGAAGAGGTATTCAACTGTCAAAAGTAAAGAAAGTTTTATATTTTCTAGAAGAAAAGAAAATGGACGATGAAGATTGAAATGTAATTATTCTAATGTAAATAGGAAACACTATCAGGTATTAGCATGTGCCTCCACAAAGCAGTTAATTTCATTTGTTGCAACACACACATATTTGACACTTTGATTTGAAATGCAAAGATCTATATGTGGAAGACAGCCCACAAAAAGAAAAATGATACATAGAATCAGTTTGTAAAGCCATGATATCATATGTGCCTTGGTAAAAATTAAGTGTACATGGGATAGACGAGATTCATTTTACCTCCCTTTCTTCCACATTTTTTATAGTTCCTTCATCTGCTAGGGTGGAATCCTGATAGCACTTGAGAATCTGAGATAAACTACAATAGAAAAATTGCATCTTAAATAGAGTTTGAAAGTTTAATGCTCAAGTAATGAACACCCTCAACACCACGATTGAAAATACTAGGATATTACGCGAACGACTAAACCAATGTAAACTATTTCTATTATATCCTTGAATTCTATAACATCTAAATTCCTTTGTTATTCTCTAATACATCCCCTAATGCTCTCACATTCATTTCAACAGATCCACCATCTTTGTTAGGCATTTATATACTTACTAGCTCCATTACACTAAAAATGTCTTATTTAGTTTTGAGTTTATTCACTTATTATCTTAATTTGTATTTTATTCCTAATTTATGAATTAAACATTGTTATGTGAGATCTTGTTTGATTCATCTCAAATTCAAATATTATTAATATTCACTTTTTATAATACTTTCACTAGTGGAAAAAGCTTATTGGCTGCGGTTTTAGTGTATACGCAGCCAATATGTAAAATTTTAAAAAAAATATTAGAATAGGCTGCGGTTTTTCTATATGTCCGCAGCCAATAAGTGGAATCAAGTCATGGGCTGCGGTTTTTCTATATGTCTGCAACCTATTCTAAAGTGAGGCCCAGCCCAAAATGGAAAAAACCTAATTTCATTCTTTCTAAAGTGAAGCGCCGCATATGTGACACCCCAGATTTAGCTTGAAAAGAGATTGATAGACTACTCATATCAACAAGGTGCATCTTCTTTTCTAGGGAGCCCATTTGCTAAGAACTCCACAGTTAAGCGTGCTTGGTGGGGAGCAATCTTAGGATGGGTAACCTCCTGGGAAGTTTTCCGGGTGCGCACGAGTGAGGCCAAAGTGCGCTGGAAAGACTTGTGTTGGTCTGTGGGGCTAGTCTACAATCTCCATGAGGTAGACATCGCCGGTCCGAGGGGCCGGGGTGTTACAAATGGTATCAGAGCAACCCTGCGACCGTGGCTGATTGTGTGTTCAGTGCACCTAGCGGGGGAAAAGATCCTGAAGTGACGGTCCAACGAGGACGTTGTATTCTTAAGTGGGGGTGAGTGTGATACCCCAGATTTAGCTTGAAAAGAGATTGATAGACTACTCATATCAACAAGGTGCATCTTCTTTTCTAGGGAGCCCATTTGCTAAGAACTCCACAGTTAAACGTGCTTGGTGGGGAGCAATCTTAGGATGGGTGACCTCCTGGGAAGTTTTCCGGGTGCGCACGAGTGAGGCCAAAGTGCGCTGGAAAGACTTGTGTTGGTCTGTGGGGCTAGTCTACAATCTCCATGAGGTAGACATCGCCGGTCCGAGGGGCCGGAGTGTTACAGCATATATGAATTTAATTCTTAAAAAAACCCTAATTTGATAGTGCTCTTCATCTTTCCCCTAATTGAAGCGCCGCATATTAACTCTGATACTCTCTTCTTCTTTCATTGTCATTTTCAATCATCTTCTTCCTTCTTCTTTCATTCTCATTTCTTCCTCTCTCACTTCCCTCTCTCACCACCTCATTTTCTCAATTTCGAAGGTTAAATTTCGAAGGCCACCCAAAATTGTTCCTGAAATATCGAAGGTTATTGTTAATGGTTGGTGAAATTCTCAATCTTCTTTTATGATAAATTTCGAAGGTTATTGTAATGCAGAATTTACGAAGGTTATTGTAATGCAGAAATTTCGAAGGTACCATTGAATCAAGAGAAAGATCTGAAATTTTTGATTTTTAATGTTTGAAATTTCAAATCTTAATTTTAGATCTTGAAATTTTTAGTGTTCTTAATTTCATATCTTGATTTTTAGTGTTCTTAATTTCAGATTTTGAAATTTTTAGTGTTCTTGATTGTGAATTTTAGTGTTCGAAACTTTAGTGTTCTTAATTTCAGATCTTGAAATTTTTAGTTTTTGAAATTTCAGATCTTGAAATTTCGTTTGATTGTTATTTGTTAATTGTAAATTGTTGTTTGATTTTTTTTTAATATGTATACGAAAATTGTTTAGTATCATCGATTTTTTGTTTGTTGTTTGAAATTTCGTTTTTATTGTTTGAAATTTCAGATCTTGAAATTTCGTTTGTGTTTGTTATCATCGGAATAATTTCGTTTTTTAAGGTTAATGTTCTTTGTTTGTTTGATTAACTTGCATTAAACCTAATTAAAAAAAAAACAAAAAAAAGCTATTAAAGGCTGCAGACATACCTAAAACCGCAGCCTTTGATGGCTATTTTTTGTTCTAAAAATGGGGAATAGGCTGCGGTTTTTATGACCGCAGCCAATAAGTTTTTCTCATTTGCTGCTACTACAAAGGCTGCGAGTCAAAATCACAGCCTATACCCCCCAAAAAAACCGCAGCCAATGTGCTTTTTTCCACTAGTGAATGTTATGTATAATAACAAATATTAAGCATTGAATAAGTGAATTGGATAGCGTGAAAAAGTAAAATGGGACATTTTTAAGGGAACGAGAATAGTATGTAATTTCCAAGATGTCTAATATGGAATTGATTGCACGATATCCTAATGGCGATTATTGCTTGGGAGAATTTTAATTGGGGGATTTTGACATTTTATATTTTATTCTAAAATTGGTGTAATAATCTGAAAATGGGTAACGGAGCAAAGTAATGGAAATAATACTAATACAATTTTTACATACTACTATTTAATGTGGAACACAAAATGAGAGAAAAATCATTACTCGGGTTTGTTGATGTGAATATTGAGATAGACTTAAAGAGAGATAAATTAGGTTCCAAAATGCTTCTATATTGGTTTTATTCCAAGAGATCAAGGACCATTTGATATCGGTTAGCGTATTCACTTATATCATGACTCATGTAACAAGAGGAGTAGTTGATAATATTACCGTAGTAAGTGTGATTCCTTTTATCCCTTTCATTTTGTACCTTTTTTAATTTAATTTGTTCCACTCATTTAACACTATTTCTCTTCTTGAAAATGACTCTACTTCCTTTCATTAAATTTTATCCACAAATTTAGTATCCCTCTCCATCTTACCAACTCATTTTTATCATTATTTAGTTTTTGTCTTATTCTCTAACTCAATTTCACTATTCACTAATTTTTACCCAGAATTATTTTGTGCATTCTCATAAGGATAGAAGGATTATTTATATTTAGTTTAGGATTAGGTAATATATCATGTGTGTGATGAACTCAGTTTGAAGTTGTGCATGTCTATAAGAATTTTTTTAATTATAGGGGAAGGAATGTCCCAAAAAAGCAAGACAGGGGAACAAGGAATTGAACAATCATCTATAAGTGTGAAAGAGACATACTTTAACCACTAAACCAACTCAATATTCTCGTACTCAAAATTTTAGTGTGAGTTGAATCTTGTTTTAGTAAATTATAATCTCATTTAGGGGTGCAATGTCCAAAAAGGCTTTATATTCTCTCTATGAAAGAATATAACCTTTTCTCATATTAGGTTCTCTCTTCCTCAAAGCATTCTCCTTAAGAAAGTAGGCAGGCCCATTCCTAACAATTCAGAGGCCCTAGGCATGATATAAAATATAGGCCCCTTATAAATAGTAAAAATTATGTTTAGGAAAAAAAATCATGTGTTAACCTTGAAGTTTTAGATTTTACACGTGACAATCAAAACTTTTAAGAAATCAACGTGATAACCTTGAGGTTTACTTAATAGTTCCATCGTGACATTTTTGCCCATAAAACGTTAGCAAACTTCTTTTATTACAAATTTGAAATAGTGAGTCGCATAAATAAATGTAAAACAACCTTAAAGCTTCGAAATCAACGTTTACTAACATTTTATGTGCAAAAAAGTTGTGGTTGAACAATTTGGTAAACCTCAGGACTACTATGCGCGGGGATTTTTTTAGTTTTGGTTACACGTGATATATTAAAACCTCAATGTTACCACATGGAACTTTCCTTAAATTTATTTAGAATGCAAATAATTTCTTTGTATACCGAAATATTAAACTTTCTTTCAAATTTATTAACTAAACAAACGATCATAAAATTCTTTAAACTTCTTTATTTTTAAATTTGTGCACTATGAATTATTCAATCACTAGATCTAGTTTTTATATTTTTGACAAGAATTTTAAAATAACAAGTTCTATAACAATATATAAATAAGTTTAGTGTGTGAAAAAATTACGTGCAACTCTTGTAAGAGAGCGTCTCTAGATGAAACGATCTCAAAATGAAAAGTATATAGGTTGATAATTTGTATCATTGAACTTGTTAATTTTTTTAATCCATGTATGAGAGTATCTCATGGTAAGACGAGATGCATATATGGATTAAAAGCCCACAATTGGAAGCATAAATATGCTTCTATATTAAAAACCCAATGTTAATAACAAAGTATAAGACAATCTGTTGTGAATGGGATATGGAGTTTGGGTTAAGAAACAAGAACAAAGAAGGTGCAAAAAGAATAACTAAAACACAGCACAAATGAAAAATGCAACACACAATGATTTATGAGGTATCTTAGGGGTGTTCCTAATTATCTGATCCGATTATTCCGGCACGAATTATCCGGTATCCGGTTTTTAAAATCGGATAATTTACCCGGTTTGCGGAAACCGGATAATCCGGGTCGGGTACCCGTTTTTAAAACCGGATCCCGGATCTGGGTCATGTTTTTTGAAAACCGGGTACCCGGTATCCGGTTTTCTTTAATTATTATTTTTTTTTACTTTTTTTCGTAAATAAAATGATAATAATATCTCTTAAGCTAACCTTAGATTGAATATTTTTGAAGAGTTAGTATTTGAATTTTATAATTGTTCTTAAAACAAAGCCCATGAACAATCTTTGCCAAAAAAAAAAAAAAAAAAGCGCATGAACAATAATATTATTCTTTTATTTTCTTACTTAATCTTTAATGACTAATTATGTTAAAAAATTTTAGGGAGTTTGTATTTGAATTTTATATAAAAACATATTTTAAGTGAATATAGAGATAAACAAACATATGGTTGAACGACAAGACGACAAAAAAATAAAAAATAAAAAAACATTCTAATAAAACCGGGTATTTGGTTTCCGACCCGATTTAAACCGATATCCGAATTCCGGGTACCCGGTTTAAACCGTGTCAGAACCGGATCGCAATTTAAGGTACCCGAAAAACCGGGTACCCGAATTTCCGGATCCGGGTCGACCCAGTACCTGGTTTTGAACACCCCTAATTTTTGCCCATAAAACGTTAGCAAACTTCTTTTATTAAAAATTTGAAATAGTGAGTCGCATAAATAAATGTACAACAACCTTAAAGCTTCGAAATCAACGTTTACTAACATTTTATGTGCAAAAATGTCGTGGTTGAACAATTTGGTAAACCTTAAGACTACTACGCGCGGGGATTTTTTTTAGTTTTGGTTACACGTGATATATTAAAACCTCAATGTTACCACGTGGAACTTTCTTTGTATACCGAAATATTAAACTTTCTTTCAAATTTATTAACTATTAAATAAACGAGCATAAAATTCTTAAAACTTCTTTAATTTTAAATTTGTGCACTATGAATTATTCAATCACTAGATCTAGTTCTTATATTTTGACAAGAATTTTAGAATAACAAGTTCTATAACCATATATAAGTTTAGTGTGTGAAAAAATTACGTGCAACTCTTGTAAGAGAGCGTCTCTCGATGAAACGGTCTCAAAATGAAAAGTATATAGGTTGATAATTTGTATTATTGAACTTGTTAATTTTTTTAATCCATGTATGAGAGTATCTCACGGTAAGACGAGATGCATATATGGATTAAAAGCCCGCAATTGGAAGCATAAATATGCTTCTATATTAAAAACCCAATGTTAATAACAAAGTATACGATAATCTGTTGTGAATGGGCTATATGGAGTTTGGGTTAAGAAACAAGAACAAAGAAGGTGCAAAAAGAATAACAAAAACAGAGCACAAATGAAAAATGCAACACACAATGATTTATGAGGTATCTTAGGATACCTCCCCCTCAACAAATGTTTCTTATCATTAATACATCAACATACACTAATGATTCAACACTCAAAGCTTTGAAAACAACTTAACAAAGCTTAAGTTTGAAGCTCTCCCTCAAACTCTCTTACAATGCATAAATAAGTAAGAAAACTCTCAAATGGTTGAAAACCCCAAAACATCCTAGAGTACAATGTACAAGTGAACTTGGTGCCCAAGCAAAACAGCAAATAAATACAAAAGTCATCAGAAAGTAACTGACACACTCGCTCGACCAAGCCTGGTCGCTCGACCAGGTCGAGCCGAGTGTCTGCTGCATCAGAATTGTTCTTGTATTGCTGCTCGACTCAAGCTGTCATGCTCGATGGGTCGAGCCAGCCTTCTCGCACTTGCTGCCTTGGTAGAACACATCTCCCCTTGTGTTGTGCCTTGTCCAAGCTTCATCCCAAGCCACTCTTTAGACCCACTCTTGCTTTGATCAATCCAATCTATCCTTTGATCAAAGCTCCTCAAATCATCATCATTAAATACTTCATCAAGTGTTCCAAAATGAATCACTCCATACTTCGATTCATGCTCCACACCATTCTCTTACGTGCAAGCCAAAGCATAAGCTACTAGGTGATCAAATTCACCTCCATCACATTGTTGAGATTTCGGGCTTGACTCAACACAATCAAACAAAAATTTGCAGATTCTCATCTATAGTAGCTACCACTGAAATAAAAATAACACACTCTTAGTTGCATGTTCTATGTCTTTATTTAGATCAACTTCAGATTTAAAGCTTCCTCCTTGATTAATCACGAGTGACTGTGAGGAATCAAAATCGAGTAAACTTATCATCAAGAGATGATTTTCTAGTCTTAAATTTAAATTTATATACCTAAAATTACCTAATCTTGATTTTGACCCAAAACTCAGAGATGAACCGTATATGAATTATCGATCACCTTATAAAGCATTTTATCAACAAAATTAATATTACATTTCAACTTTATTTAATGTTAGACAACTGAAGCTCAGTATATCTTATAAATCAGAATACTTAATTAAAACCTCAACTAAATAAATTCCAAGAAAATTAAACACACATTTAAAACTATTTTATAGACCTTCCAAACGAAGTATAAATCTTATATATATATATATAAGCTACATAAAAGTACACTTAATTTTTCACTGTCAATAGAACAAGTTATTGAATTCTTTTTATGGGCCCTCCGTGTCACCGGGCCCTAAACAACCGCTCTTGACTAACGATGAATAACACCAACTTATGGTGGTGTAGTTCTAATCCTCTAAACACAGCAACACACCCTTTACTTTTTCCACTATTCTATAAAATGGAAATTTTTTAAAACAAAAGATATTATAAAAAGAGATAGAAAATTAACAAGCTACTATATACAAGAGCAATACAGGTACTTAATTTACTTGTTTTAGATTAATAGAAGTTATTCCATGTCAATAAAGAAGACACACTTTGATTATAAAAAATTTAAAATAAGTGTAGAAAAAGACAATTATTGTATTTGAAAAACACTTCATTCACCAAAAGAGGAAACATCAAACCAGCTTTTGCAGTTAGTTTAGTCTTCTTAAATCAAGTGGCATACTCATCTAATGAAATTTCATATTTATTTTGTAGAATAAAAAACTAACCTTAATGAAGATGAAACAAAATTGACATTTAATAAAACAAGATGAATAGGATGGAAGTATTAAGAAGCAAAACCTAAGATCAGAAAAGAGGGGAAACAAACCTTAAAGAAGATGAAGAAGAAGAGGCACTTAATAGTTCGTAGAGATGACCATGATTGGAGAAAACAAGAAGAGCAACATCAACATCGCAAAGAACAGATAATTCACGAGCTTTTTTCATAAGTCCACATCGTTGTTTAGAAAACGTAACTTGACGACTGCTCGTCTTCAATTTTCTTCATCTCGATTTTCCTTCTTCCCATATTCACCCTCTAAGCACTAATCTCTTCTGCTCTGTTTAATATTGTGTAGTAATAGATTAAAATTCAATGGATTTTTTTTGAATCATGAATAGGTTCCTAGCTTTAAAGTAGAAAAGAAAAGGTGTACTTGTAACTTGTATGGTATTTTTTTTTTTTTTTGAAGATGTAACTTGTATGGTATTAGTCCTTTGCCAATAAACCATAACCAAACGAATTTTACAGCTTTCTATTGGTGGCACCATTTTTTTCCTTTTTATTTATTTGGGACTCAGACAGGATTTGATTTGTCTCAATGACAGTCACTATTTTTTGCTCTTTCTATTATTAACTCGCTTTGGACTTTTGTGTGGACTTGAGTACTACTGCATTTGTTTCTTAAAGAAATGTCATTTGTCATTTTGAAGTATTTTATTTGTTGTTCCCATAGAGAATTTTTTTATTTATATCACAAGTTTTAGACAAAAAATCTTATTCATACTCACTTTAATATTTTTTTAATGCTTATGTACCCTACATATTCTCCACTAACATCAATATAACATTTTAATAATCCTTATGGTCTTCACAAGTTACCCACTAACTTTATAAAACTAATTTTTTAATAGTTGTGGTCCGCATACGTTTTTTTCACTAACTTTCTTTTAATATTTTTTTAACGCTACATTTCTAATTAACAATTTTCTCTAATTAAATTTTTTATTCACAATGGAGGGAGTAATTTAGTTTTACCTCTCTGTTCATTTATGGATGTCTCTCCTCTTTTATTTTACTACTTTTTCTAATTCATGTTAAATTTTCAATAGCAAAAAATTAGTAATAGACGGTCTTCTAAGAGATCGTCTATGGCATAGACGACTCTCTCAATAGCCCAGCCTATTGGCTGACATGACTATTCAGTTACTCATTTAACAAAAGAACTGACCCATATTTACTTGTTTATGCTATAGACGGTCTATAGCAAGAGTCTGTAAAATAGAAATATTAAGTAAAAAAAAAATTAACACTCATGTAATCTTGTTTTTTTTTTTTTTTTTTTTTTGAAAATATGTAATCTTGTATTATTAGTAAGAGGATAGTACTTGAAATTTCATACTATATCATTGCCTTTTTTTTAAGAAGTTTACATTATAAATTTAGTAAAATGAATACAACCTTTGAGCAAGATTAAACTCTAAGTATTAGTAAATTCACAACTATGAGAGAACCAAATCTTTATCAAAATGCTTTTTTTAATTAAGTTTCTTAAAATGCTTTATTAAAATGCTTCTAATCTTACTGATCTTGGATTTGTTTATTTATTATTAATTTTATTATTTTAGCCACTACTTTACTTTAAACTTTAAAATTATATCATTTTATATTTCGACCGCTCTCTAGCTTATTTAAATTTCCAACGACTAATAGTTTTAGTTATTGTCCATGTGAGATTGCAATAGTGTAACGAGAATAGAAGTATATGAAACAAAGGAGTTCAATAAGACAAGAGTAATATAAATTAAAAGTGGTGATCATAACTTGTAACAAAAATCTTTTTAGAATTAAGTCGAGATTTAAAGCATAGTTTAAAAAGTTTTTTTTTTTTTGTCAAGCGATTTTTCATTAACACTAAACAAACATTTACAACGGGGTATCAATACCCAGATAGCCGAGGGTCACCCTACCATTGCATCAGTGTGAAAGTCGAGCCCACCTTCTAGGAAGGGTTTCTCGACCTCACTCTTCATGTGCACGGGTGAACCTGGGATATCTCAAAAAAACATGCCACATGCGACATGGTTACAAAAGGCTACCTATTAAACTGTTCAAAAAAAGTCCTACAAGGCCAAAACAAAGCAGCTAGCATAGGTACAAAACAACAACCCAAAGAACAAAAAGGGGTCAAGAACATGCTGCTTACAGCCGCTGACAGTTCACACAAACCAGCCATACACACAGCAGACTATAAGGCAAAGCAAAACAGGAGATCGGAGCATCATCAACATTCAATACATAGCAGCAGCACAAATGGGCAGTATCAACAATAAAGGGCAGCAGCATGTGCTAGAAGCAGCATGTGCACTAGCATCAGTATGCAGCAGGGTAAGTCAGCAGCAACTACATCAGTATTATTGAGGCAGCAGCCACCCAGCAGATAAAGGCAGTCCAGCAACAACTTGGCCAGCAGTTCGAACAACCAGCGTTGCAACAGTGCAGTAAGCAGCACAAACAGTACAGCATAAAATGGCAGCACCCAGCAGTGTCTTAAGCAGCACAAAGATCACAGCAGCAGGCCTTTCGAGTCAACTTCGCAGCAACAAAGACAGCAGCCAGAAGACTAATAAGGACCCCCTCAACAACAGCATAAACAAGAGGCAAAAGGTGTGTAGCATCAGGAAACCACATCAGCAGCAAACTAGAGAACAGAAGCTAACAAAAGGGGACTGATATCAAGGTATCAAGAAACAAGAGGCCAGCTTGTAACAGGACCTAGGCAACAGCTTCAAAAATAGGCAGAACCAGCACTTGTAAAACCAGCAACAGTATCAGGGAGCAATCAGAGACAGCAGTTGAGCCAGCAACCTACAAGAGACAGCAGCAGACCCAACAGCAAACCGAAACGCACAACACCATACTATATCAGATTGCAGCAGCATTACAGCAGGTCTGAAGTGTCAGCAGCAGCTAGGCTGAACAGAGGCAGTAGCCAACCAAACCAGCAGAGACCAATACAGAAAGCCACAGCAAGAAAACGTTCTAGACTAAATACCAGCAGCAACCACAGTAGATAGCAGCAAAACAAAAAGGACGTAGCATGAGAAAAGCCAGGAACAACAGGTTACAACAGGACCCTAAAAAACCAGTAACAAATGGGGTAAGGTGCAACAAAATCAACCAAGTACCAGGGCTGCAACCAGCAGCAGGTTACAACGTATTCACCCAAGCAGCAGTGGGACCATTCATCTTGAAGGAGTTGAATCTTGCTTTGGTATCCTTCTTGATGGCCTCGATCACTCGATGTGGGGATGTGACTTTATTGTGCCACACCGCTTCATTTCTCGTATGCCAAATGGCGTAGATTAGGTTGCCGAATACAGCATCCACGAATCTTCTTTTGGCTCTGCCCATTTTGCGTTTCCTGTGGAAGTCCTGGATACTACAAAAGTTCCAATTGATATCAAGCCAAGTTTTAAGATCACGCACACAAACCCTGCTGAATTCACACTCAAAAAATAAGTGTTCCCTCGTTTCAGAATGTTGACCACAAATTGGGCACATGTCCTCTTCTACTACACCATAATTCATGAGCTTATGTTTTGTTTTGAGTCTATCATGGCATGCTAGCCAGACAATGAATCTACTCTTGGGGGTTGTTGTTCTGTTCCAAGTGGCATTCGCCCAAACGCAACAATCCTGGGCGCCCATCAAATCCTTGTACACCGTACCGATGGAATACTTGGGGGTATGCATCCACGCACTTAAGGTATCCTTAACTTTACAAAGTTTCTTGATGACCCAGCTTGCAGTAGGTGGTGCGTTGAAGAGATCCCAGCGACCACCTTTCGTATACACACCGTGGACCCATTTAACCCATAGAGAATTTTGCATAGTGCTCACGTGCCAAGCAATTTTACCAACTGCGGCTAGGTTCCAGATTTGGAGGTTGCGGACGCCTAAGCCCCCTTCTTTCTTGGGACTACAGACATTATCCCAATTAACATTACCCGGCTTTTGGATACCTGGGTCTCCATGCCATAGATACGCTCTACAAATTGAGTTTATCTGCTTTATTACACATTTGGGAAGGATTATTGTTTGGCACCAATAGTTCACAATGCTCATAAGAATGGAGTTGACTAGCTGGAGGCGAGCAGTGTACGAGAGATTCCTGGCCAGCCATGAGCGCAACCTAGATGTCAGCTTATCCACTAAGTAGTCACAATCTGCAGCTGTGTATCTTTTGGAGGTGAGGGGCATACCAAGGTATTTGACAGGGAGACGTTCCAGTGAGAAGTCGAGAGCGCTAGCTGCATGGGCTTGGAAAGCCTCACTAACTCCCGCGAGGTAAAGCCCTAATTTAGAATTGTTAGCGAAGAGACCTGAGCTGTTCGAGAATGTTTCAAGGCCTTGGCGGAGAAGTAGAATAGAGTGGAGGTCCCCTCTACAAAACATCATAAGGTCATCCGCAAATACAAGATGATTCAGCTTCATTTTGGCACACCTAGGATGGAGACCGAATCCAGCTGTTTCACCAACGGAGTGGAGGATACGAGAAAGGTATTCCATGCCTATGACAAACAGAAGGGGGGACATAGGGTCCCCCTGTCTCACGCCTCGCTTAGCCTTGAAAGATTCCAATGGAGAGCCATTCAGAATGAGGGAGTACTAGGTGGATGTAACACAAGTCATAATGATGTTGATGAAGTGAGTTGGAAAGTTGAGAGCAACCAACATGTCCTTAAGGAAGTCCCAATTAAGAGTGTCATAAGCTTTGCGGAGGTCCATTTTGAGGAGGCAACTCGGCATACAGTGTTTCCTTCCATAGTGCTTTACTACATCCTGGCATAGAAGAATGTTGTGGAGGATGCTACGCCCTTCCACAAAGGCACCCTGATTGGGGCTAATGATAGTGCCCAGCACAAGCTTTAGTTTGCTGCAAATCAACTTGGCACATTGAGTTTTAGGGATCAGGGTGATGGCAGTAACATTCCATTCCTGGGGTAAGAACCCGGTCGTAAAGAAACCCTGCACCATACCTATAATGTCATTGCCTATCACAGGCCAGGCGGCCTTGTAGAAGCCACTATTGAAACCATCTAAGCCCGGGGCCTTATCTTCAGGAATGCTCCAGATAGCATCCTTAATGTCTTCCCCTGAGAAGGAGAGGGAAAGAAGGTTTTGCTGATGATCAGAGAGTATCGGCCCCTTTTGGATGATATTCATGTTAATAAGCCTCCTGTTGTTGATGTCAAAGCACAAGAGGTTTTTGTAGTAATCCTGAAAGATCTGTTGGATTCTGTTTTGGTCACTGGTAATGTCCTCCCCAAGGTGAAGCATATTGATGGATGTTATTTGGGTTAGCATGTACCTCTTCTTGGGCGGTGAGGAGGTTCAATTCGGCCTGTGCAACCGTGGATTGTTCATCCTTCTTGAAACGTTGAATGCAGAGGCGTTTAACGGCTTTAAAGTTCTGGATGATGCAGCTCCAGTGGGGATCCGAGCTATGTGAGTTCCAGATATCATGGATGTGTTCAATGAAGTCCTCCCGTTTCCCCCAGTGGTTGTAGAATTTGAAGGGTTTGCCTCTTCTATGGTGTTTGAAGAAATGAACCAGCATGGGGGTGTGATCGAAATCTCCTTCAGGCAAGAAAGTTGCCTCAGAGGTCGGGAAGGAGGATTCCCAAGTACAGTTGCCCATCACACGATCGATTTTGCTCAAAACTCTAGTAGGGCCTGCTTGCTTGTTGGACCAAGTGTAGAATCTACCTGTGCTTTTGAGGTCATGAAGGTCACATGTTTCCATACAATGCCTCAAGGGTTCCAGTTCATGGTGGCGGGGTCTTTGGCCCAAACGCTCATCAAAGTTAGCTATGCAATTGAAGTCACCCATAACTAGCCAAGGGCCAGTCATATGTTGATTGATGATCCTCATCTGATCAAACAAATCATCTCTGCCTTTTTTATCACTCGCACCATACACAAAGGAACAATGGAATTTATCTCCAGCTAGCGGTGTTACTTCCAGGTGGATGATCTGGCTGCGGCAGTGTTTTATGTCCACTTTAATTTCATCATTTTTCCATGCAACTATAATCCGTCCTCCTTTATGCCATTCTAAGTTATAAGTGAAGCACCAGGAAGGACATAACCGTTGGTAAAGGGCTCCTAGTCCTTGCCTCTTCACCTTAGTTTTGAGGAGACTGAAAAGGCTAATATTGTGGTTGTTGATGAATCTCGCCACTTCTATCTGTTTACGAGCCTTATTCAGACCCCTCACATTCCAAGTGAGGATGCTATTCATTAACCTCGATGGGGTAAGCCCCCAGCGCTTTTATTGGCAATTGTGTTGTGTCGGAGTTCTCCCCTTGTGAATCAATGGTAAGAGCCTCGAAGGGATTTGAGGTTGAAATATCCCCATGATGTTTACTGGGGCTTTTAGACCGTGCGTGGGGACTCTCACCCCTGGAGGTTGCCTGGGCAATCGGATCTTTCGGTTCCTGGGGAGTAAAGGTGTTTTTCACAACATACTGTTTTCGAGTCACCCTATGAAAGCCATCTTTGTCACTCTTGGACTTAGTATCATTCTTTGTGACCTTTGTACCTGTCTTGCACTCCACTTCATTGTGACCCAATTTGTGACATTTGTTACAGATAACAGGTTTCCATTCATTTGTATTACTTTTCACTTTCTACTGTCATGTCACTTGTATTACTTTCCTGCTATTATAAGTTAAAATTTATTACGTGCTATTGCAGAACATTTTAGTATTTTTAAATTTCAATCTTCGGACGTTTTAGTATTTCTTTTTACACGTGTAATTACAGGGTCATTTCTGACATAGTAAAAGTGTATTTAAAAACTAAAAATAAAATCTCTTAGTAAATATTAAAATTGAAATAACAGTTTTTATAAAATTACGATTGTAAAGCATTTCAGAAACAACATTAATTTTAAAAGTTAAATAATTCCTAAAATTTTACAATGTTATATGTTGGTTTGGGTGAAATTACATGTAGGCCACTAGTTCCACTTTATTGGATAGACAATAACAATATAATTAATCAATTGAGTTAGATTTTGGAAAGGACACCCCTGATGGCAATATTGAAATATCATAAGAAAGCTTGATTTTTTAATGATTTATTGCAAGTGATGTTATCTAGAATGTTGGTAGAATCTTTTACGTTTTTTAAGTGGTCATATATAGTAATGTACTACTGCTTTAATGCTACTTCTCAATCACTTTGTCCCATTTTATTTGAAATATTGCCCAGATATATATTAAAGTCAAAAATTCAAAATGTGGGTGAACTTTCTTTCTCTCCTAAATGTTTGATATACCAAGGTGGTTACATAGATGCCCAATCAATAATCAATAAAATTTACTGATGAAGAACCAATTAGAGACACGTGTTACACTATCATTAAAAATTCTTCCGCCTTTTTTTTATCATTAACAGAGAAATTTTTGATATTTAACTAAATATATAAGGAAAAAAGGCGAAAAACTTTTGATATTTGACTTAATATTAAAATACTATAATTCCTTATATAAACTAAAAAAAAATCATTTCAAAAAAAAAAAACTAAAAAAATATACATGAAAATCTTGATTTTAACAGACAATACTTCGAATCATTATCACATAATGAATAAGCTAACTAATTTGACTATTTTTTCAACTAAATTCTCCCTCCTATCTATCATGCTTGAAGACTTTTAGATTTTATTTGTCTTTATTATCAATAATTACTATGAGCATATGTTTTAATATTAGGAATGTAGAAACGTATAGAGACAATGAAGTGTAACAAGAGGGGGGGGTTGAATTGTTACTTGTTCCCGTTAGAGTAATTTCGCCCTTTTCTTGCGGAATTTTGAATAAAGAAAATACTCAAAACAAAATAAAAGAAAACTTAAAGAAACACAAAGAATTTAACGTGGGAATAAGAACCACGACCCACTAGGGATTTCTATTCTCTATTATTTTATGTAATTCAATTCTCTATTACATAAAATATTTCTCCTTCTCCTTCTCTTCTTCTCTCTCGGTTTCTTCCTTGTTCCCTTTCTCTATTCTCCTTCTCTTTCTCTCTTCTCTTTCTCACTTCCCCCTTAGACTTACCCAAGTCTAATTACAAATTCTCTCAAAAACCCATACAAGATAAATTCTCTAAATTGGATGAACAACACAAGAATAGCACAAGGAAATATTTTGGAATTAATTATCGATTAAGAACACTCAATATTTTCCTTTTCTTGATCTTGAATCTCACGAAATTTGGGCACAAAAATTTTCGGAAATTCTTTTTCTCTCAATGTTGATCGCCAAAATCATTGTGCCGGTTAGAAAAATGAATTTATATTCTTTGTAGATCAAGTTATGCCATAAACCATAATCTATAGATGAGGGATTAGTGGGCATTGACCGTGAGGAGGAAAATAACTTCCTTGGAGGTTACTCCAAGTCAATCTTTGACTCTTGCTAAAAATAGCCATTTTTAAGAGACTTTTTAGGAGTTAGTTATTTTAATTCCTTGACTTATTCCTTGTGCATTCTAAGCTATTCAACCGTACAACAAGACTAAAAAAGAAAAATATAAATTAAAATAATTTTCTTGATTAATTTTGTTGACTTCTTCTCTGACCGGTTTCGTTTGGAACAACGTACTGTCTCTATCTGCAACTTCATCAGTTTATCAATATCTGGAACAGTAGACTCTTGACTTCCTCATTGACCTTCTCTACTGACTTTGACTTCGTTGACTTTGACTTTGACTTGTACGATTGCTATTGACCAGTCCTTAGGTACCATCGACGATTATGATAATCGGATATATTACCTACAAAACAATCTCTAAAATACTTTGTTTGTTTATAATTTGTTAAGTCATCATCAAAACTCAAATGGGCCAACAAATTCCCCCTTTTTGATGATGACAAACTTATAAACAAACTTTGTTAAAAGAAAGAGTAAAACTAATAGCTTTGAACTTGTTAGAGATCAATCACAAGTTCAAACATATTTAGTAAATTAAATCGTTACATGTAATTTACCAAACTCTAAAGCAAGCATATTACTCTAAAATATTTTTGGCGAAAATCATGTGATTAAGCATGACTTCAAATTTTTCAATTTTTAAAATAAAACGTGAAACAAAACATAAACATAACTACCAAAAACGTATAAACCAAAAACATAATAATTAAGAAACTTAAAGACATAAAATTAAAAATTAAGAAGCACAACAAACTAAGTAATTCAAAAATTATGAATTGTAAGAATCAAAGATAAACAAAGTGATATTCAATATAACTATTGTTTGCAACTCTTCTCCCTTAAGTATATCAAACAGTAAGTCAACAAACTAAGCATTATAAAGTAAACTAAGAACATTCAAAACATTGTATAGGTTAGAACACAAAATAGAGAAACAATGATCAAGATCAAGCAAAAACATAAGCATTCACAAGCATTCATTTAAGTTTGTTTGCTACTCTTCCCCCTTTTGGCATCAATCAAAAAGTAGGGATATGAATCAAATCACAGCTCTAAGGCAAGCGTTAGACAGATTAAGATAGTAAGCAACAAACTAAGAAAATAAATGCCCAAACATAAATAAAGAAAGCATGCAAGCAAACATATTAGACCATGGGATAAGAAAATAAGGATGAGATAAAGGATGAAAAGTAGTGGGTTAGTAGCATAAGCATAAAAATTAAACTGTTTCGTACCCCAGCGGGTACATTTAACAAAAACAAAAAAAATTGTTTAGGATTACAAACGGTGTGGCCAACAAACATTAAATTTAAATTTTAAAACAGAAACAGAGAAAGGAGGGATCAGGCAGCAGTCTCCTCATCAACAAATTCAGTTTGCACCTCTACTGTGTCGAGCTTTGCACCAAGACGTGTTTCCATGTCGGTGAGTTGCTCAGCAATAGTAGAAAGAGAGGCACGAACTTCACTTTGGAAAGCACAAAGTTGAGACTGCAGGATATCAATTTTACCGAGGATAAGATCAATTGGAGTCGGAGGAAAGGGGGAGGAGTCTCTATCCAAACCAGTGGGTGATGGTGGTGATGTAAATGGTGGTGGAGTAGTGGCAATTGGTGATGGTGGTGGTGATGGTATGGGTGACACTGGTATAGGTGAAGGTGGGGCATCATTAGTTTGTTTTGTAGGGTGAATGGGCGCAACTTCATCCTTACCAGCCTTAGCCTTTGAAGCAAGCCTCCTACTCTTCCTTGGAGCGATTTTAGAATCCTCCTTAATGGGCTTAGAAACCTCCTCATCACTTGAACTTGAGTCTACCTCCTCAAGTTCCTCCTGGGAAGCTTCCCCCTCAGAATGAGCTTCCTCCTTATGCTTATTCACCTCTGCCTCCTTAGCACTGGCAGAGGGAACAGCACCTTGATCCTCCTTTTTCTTTTCTTTCTTTTCTTCTTCCTCAACCTCCTCTTCATTTTCAACTTCTTCTTCATCAGACACGACCTCCTCAACATCTATGAGGTCCTCTAAAATTCCTTTTTCATTAACAGTTAAATGCAAATTTTTAAGGCACTTAGCGCCTATTTGATTGTTTGCGGACATCGGGAAATGAAGACCCTCAAGCGGTACACCGAACTTCTTAAAAATACATGTTAACAACCCTTCATAACCAATCATAAGACCCTTCTCAACACACTCCGATAAGTGTGACACCATCAAGGACGGAAAATTTATTTTAATATGGTTAGCCATGCAGTAAATCAACGTAGCATCGCGTAAATTTACTTCACTCCGCTTAGAGTTGCGGGGCAAAATGAATCTACGAGCGATGTTGTACAGCAATTTGTGTAATGGAGACAACGACATGTGACTAAATCTTCTCTTTTCCTCCTGACCAAGAAATTTTAAGACTGTTTTCTCAGTAATACCCGAAAAGACAATTTTTGACCCTACAAAGTAAGTGTCAAAACCAACTGTAGGAACTTCAAACCACTCGCCAATCATCAAACTACTAAACTCAATTTTAATTTCTTTAACAACACTGGAGCAGACACCATTTTCTATAGAAAAGTTTTTAATAAACTCACGCATCAAATTGGGGTATATGTGGTTGCATGAGTAATCGTACATAAGCTTTTCTCAACCCTGATTTTCTAAAATGGCATGAAATTGGGGAAAGAAGGTAGAATCATACCAATATTTGTCAAGTCCAAAGCCGACTGACATTTCCTTAGCTACCTCTTCCGCACTATCAGGATCTATGCGCTTGCTCCGTTTAGGTGGTTTGGATGATGAAGCACTTTTAGGGGTTCCACGGGTTCTCTTTTCACCAGCATGCATGGATTGTTTTGGTGTGTTGGTCTTGGATGGTTCTTGTGAAGATGAAGGTGGAATCACTAGTGGAAAAAACCTTAAGGGCTGCGGGCTTTTTATGGGTATGGGCTGCGGTTTTGTCTCGCAGCCCTTAGAGTAGCAGCAAATAAGATAATGTTATGGGCTGCGGACATAATGCCCGCAGCCCTTACCCCATTAAAAAAAAAATTTTTTTTTTTAATTTCGTTTTATAATAATTTGTTTAAAGTTATTGGCTTTTTTTTGTTTTTTTTATTTTGTTTCATGCAAATTTAATCTAAGTGAAGAACATTACAATAAAAACATACCCAGAAACTTACAATAAAAAACTTACAATAATTTCAACAATAAAAAACAAAGTGAAAAACATTACAATAAACGAAGGAAGAACATTACAATAATTTCAACAATAATTTCAACAATAATTTAAATAAACAAAGTAAGAACATTACAATAATTTGAAGAAGGAAATCTAAAAAAAATGAAGAACCCAGACTTTAATAAACAATAATTTCAACCCAGACTTTTAATAAAAATGAAGAACATTTCAACAATAATTTTAATAAACAATAATTTCAACCCAGACTTTGAAGAACCCAGAATAAACAAAAAACATCTAAAAAAATAAAAAAAAAACATCTAAAATGAAGATCTCGCCATTTTGAAGAAGCAAATCTCGTTGAGAAGCAAATCTCGTTGAAGAACCCAGAAACGAACCCAGAAACGAACCCTTTGAAGAACCCAGAAACGAACCCTTTGAAGAAGGAAATCTCGTTGAACAAAAAAACGAACCCAGACTTTGAAAAACTCGTTGAACCCAGAAGAACTCGTTGAACTCGTTGAACCCAGAAGAACTCGTTGAACTCGTTAAACTCGTTGAAGAAGGAAACAAACCCAAAAAATCTATTTTGAAGAAGGAAGAAGGAAGACTAATTTGATTGAATAATTGAAGAATGAAAAATGGCTGAAGAATAAAGAATGAAAACGGCTGAAGATTTTATTAGGGTTAAGATGAGGAGAGGGTTTTTAACTTTTTATTAGGGTGAAGAATGAAAAACGGCTGGAATGAAAAACGACTGATTTATATTGTAGGGTTTTTATTAGGCGCTCAAAGGTCAATTTTATTTAATTTTTTTTTTAAAATGAACAAGGGCTGCGGACACACCTAAAAACCGCAGCCCCTTGTTTATTATTTTTTTTTTAATTTTTTTTAAGTGAACAAGGGCTGCGGACACACCTAAAAACCGCAGCCCCTTGATTATTATTTTTTTTTAATTTCATTATATTATTTTCGAAAGGTTAAGGGCTGCGGACACACCTAAAAACCGCAGCCCTTTCTTTATCATACTTTTTGAAACACTTTTGGGCTGCGGTTAAGGGTAAAAACCGCAGCCCTTTAATAATTTTTTTTTTCCCAGCATTTTATTACTCATATTGGCTGCGTTTTCCTAAAAACCGCAGCCAATAAGCAGCAGCCAATAGCTTTTTTTCCACTAGTGAATGTCAGGATATATCACTTGTAATGGCTTGAGTTGGGTGGATTTCGGCATTTTCTTGCTTGAAGATGAGGATTTTGGGGTTTTCATGATGAAAGTAAGAGAAATTAGGGATTTGAGAAGGAAGAGTGCGTTTAATGGTTGACGGTTTAGCAAAAGTAGTACAAGTAAGGTAGATGTGAGTGATGGATGGGACAAATGAGTGTAGGGGTTATAAAGGTGTGAAGTGACGGTTATGAAAAGAGAGTACTACTTCTTGAAACGGTTTTAGTGTATGAACCGTGTGAGGTAACGAAAAGTTTACGTGAAAGTTCGTTGAATATGTCAATTTAGATAACTACTTTCCGAAACACCTCGATGATCCGTCTTCCATTTTATAAAATAATGTTGGTTCACCGAAAAGAAAATAAAATAAAGAAAATGCTGGAATTTGTGGAAAATAAAATATTTTTGTGATTTTTTTTTTTTAAATAATTTATAATATGTGGGTAATAAAATAATAATATTTAATATAAAATAAGTTATGCTACTTGGTCTAATTAGTTCACACAAGCAAGCAATCAAGATAAAGTTTAAGACATAAATTTAAATAGAAGCATACCCAAATCTCGCAATGATTGAATGAACAATCTTGGTTGTTGTGGTTGATTGAACCCTTCCGATTTTTCAGGATGTTTTGAGGAGGAATACTAGCAATTAAACGTTAGTAAAGCTTGATCATACCTAGCTCCAACCTCATCTTTTCAAATTGTTCCCTTGGAAGCGGTTTGGTCATTATATCTGCAACTTGTTCACTAGTATTGACTTGTTTAACAATAATATTTTTATGCTCTACGTTATCCTTAAGGAAATGATGTCTAATATGAATATGTTTAACTCTAGAATGATGCACCGGATCTTTAGAAATACAAATAGCACTAGTATTATCACAATAAATAGGAACACATTCAAATTTAATACCAAAATCTCTTAGCTGTTGTTTAATCCAAAGCATTTGGGAACAGCAGGCTGCTGCTGCTACATACTCAGCTTCTGCCGTGGATAAAGCTACTGTGTTCTGTTTCTTGGAACTCCATGATACCAAACAAGATCCAAGAAACTGTACCATTCCTGAAGTGCTTTTTCTATTCACAAGATCACCTGCGTAATCTGCATCACTATACCCTTTCAAGTCATAGACATCACTTTTAGGATAAAATAAGGATAAGTCATCTGTTCCCTTTAGATATCTAAGAATTCTTTTCACTGCCGTATGATGTGATTCTTTAGGATTTGATTGAAATCTAGCACACAAGCCAACACTAAAGGATATATCGGGTCTACTAGCTGTTAGATATAGTAGGGATCCTATCATGCCTCTATATATCGTTTGGTCAACATTAATTCCGTTAGAGTCTTCATCTAACCTAATGTTAGTGGCCATGGGTGTATGGTTTGTCTTAGCACTATCTAGTCCATATTTCTTTAGAAGTTCTTTTATATATTTTTGTTGATGAATAAAGATACCGTTAGCAGTTTGTTTAATTTGCAAACCAAGGAAGAAATTTAATTCTCACATCATACTCATTTCAAACTCATTACTCATTAGGTCAGCAAATTCCTTACATAACGATTCATTTGTAGCACCAAAGATAACATATATTTGAACAACTAATATATTCGAACCTTTATTCTTAAAGAATAAGGTTTTATCAATTTTACCACGTATGAACTTATTTTCAATCAAAAACTTAGATAATCTCTCGTACCATTGTCTAGGTGCCTGTTTTAGCCCATAAAGAGCTTTATCAAGCTTGTAGACGTGATCCGGAGAAATTGGGTTTTCAAAGCCAGGTGGTTGTTCCACATATACATCTTCTTCTAGAAACCCATTTAAGAATGCACATTTTACGTCCATTTGATATAATTTAAAATTCATGAAAGCAGCAAATGAAATAAGAATTCTAATAGCTTCTAATCTAACTACGGGAGCAAAAGTTTCAGTATAGTCAATACCTTCCTGTTGATTATATCCTTTTACCACCAACCTTGCTTTATTTCTAACGATTATGCCGTGTTCATCCAGCTTGTTCCTGAATACCCATTTAAGTCCAATAATCTTCTTGTTCTTCGGTTTTGCTTCTAAGTGCCACACTTTATTTCTTTCAAACTCGTTTAATTCATCTTGCATAGCTATCACCCAATCCGAATCTTGCAAAGCTTCTACATGATTCTTGGGTTCCATTGTTGAAAGAAAAGCAAAGTGTGCACAAAAGTTTCTCATTTGTCTCCTTGTTTGTATGCCTTTGTTCATGTCGCTTATGATCAATTCTAGTGGATGTGACTTATGATATTTCCACGGTCTTGGAACAAAGTCTCTTGTGGAGACAGATGTGGAAGCTGGTTCACTGACTTGATTCTGATTTGGTTCAACTTCAATTCTTTTTTCTTGTGCTTCTGTTTGAATTTCTGGATTAGGAACTGCAGGCTGTTCCTGATCTGCCTGTGGTTCCTGTTCTTGATTTTGTTCAACATTCTGACCTTGTTGCTGCTCTACTGGATCTTGCTCCTTGTGTATGTTTTCATCATCTTCCAGATCCGCAAGACCTATCTTAAAATCACTTGTTTCTTGTTTACTTCTCATAAAGTTAGTCTCATCGAATATTATGTGAACAGATTCTTCAACACACATTGTTTTCTTATTGTAAACTCTATAAGCTTTACTATGAGATGAATAGCCAAGAAATACCGCTTCATCACTTCTTTCATCAAATTTACCTAAATTTCGTTTTCCATTAACATGCACAAAACATCGACATCCAAAGACTCGAAAATATGAAATATTAGGTTTAATTCCTTTAAATAATTCGTAGGGGGTCTTAGAAGTGATTGGTCTTATTAAAACTCGGTTTAATATATAACAAGCAGTATTGACGGCTTCGGCCCAAAAATTTCTAGGTAAACCACTAGCAATTAACATAGTTCTAGCCATTTCTTCTAAGGTTCTATTTGTACGTTCAACCACACCATTTTGTTGTGGTGTTCTAGGTGCGGAGAAATTGTGACTTAAACCATGCTCATTACAATAATCCATAAACTTTGAATTTTCAAATTCTTTACCATGATCCGATCTTATGTGGACTAGCATGACCTAATCTTTTATGCCAAAGAAGAGCGTCATCTTCTATAACACTCAGACATGTTAAACTGGTTTTAGGAACAGTGTGCAGGTCCACCACGTAGGTGTTCCCTTTTCTAATTCCTTCCAGAATGATGTCACCTGTGTCGTTCCTAGAAATCATGCATTTCTCAGAAGTAAAGTTTACAGAGTTACCTTTGTCACAAAATTGAGAAATACTTAAAAGGTTGTGTTTCAAATTCTCGACCAAAAATACGTTATCTATTGCATGGGAACTTGACCTTCCTATCTTGCCTTTTGCAATGATTTCACCTTTCATATTGTCGCCAAAGGTCACAGTTCCTCCGTCATAGGCTTCTAGAGAGAGAAATTTTGATCTATCGCCTGTCATGTGCTTGGAACAGCCACTGTCGAGATACCATGAGCTGTTCCCCCTCACTAGAACCTGCAAAACGAACTTAGTTGTTAGAGGGTGGAACCCAGCCATCCTTGGGTTCCATGTCGATTATACAAGAATCAAATTTCTTAATCCAAACTCTATCGACATAAATTTGGTTCGTTTTGTTGTGCTGTTCCCTTTTTAAACATTGATGTTTCAGGTGCCCGGTTTTGCCACAAAAGGAACAGACTTTGTTACTTGGGAGATCAACGTAGACCTTTTTCTTTTTATCATTTTTGTTATATCCTAGACCTTCGGTTCCTTTAGTTTTAGCATTAAGAATCCATTTGGGAACTTCTTTAATTTTCCCTTTATCTCTTGAATTTAATTAAAGCTTAATCGATCGTTTTCTTTTAAGGCGAATTCTAGGTCTGATCTCATTTGAAAAAGCACACATTGAATTTCTTTCTTGGATTCATAATCTACTTCCATCTCAAATTGCTCAAATTGATTCAATTCAATATTTAACATGATGTTTTCTTCTTTAACTTTTTCTAAGGCTTCTTTTAACATCACATTATTATCAAGCAATTCAAAGAATCGATTTTGCACATCGGATCTAAACGAGTTAAGGTAGGATATTTGGTCTTTACATGCTTTAAGGTCTTTTTCAGTTTTGAGAGAAATGGCGGTTTGTTTTTCTAAATTTTCGTGAGATTCTAAAATCATTTTAACTAATCTATGTTTATCCAATTTAAATAAATAATCAGAAAATGGATCAGGAGACAGTACCTCTTTTCCTTTAGATGTATCGTCATGAGTAGCCATGAGACAGAGGTTAGCTACCTCTTCTTCTTCCACGGGGGCTTCGGTTTCGGCTTCACTTTCGGACTCTCCCCATGCAGCTATCATGGCTTTGCGGAAATCGGTTTTGTTGAAATTTCCTTTCGTTGGTTGTCTCCTGTTTCTCTTGCTTTCCCTTTTGCTTTCTCGTCCTTCCATAGTGGGCATTCCTTTATGAAGTGCTCGGTACTTCCACATTTGTGGCATTCATATGTTTTGGATTTTGAAGTTCCTTTTTCTTTGTAGTTTCTTTGATTTTTATACCTGTTGTTCCTGAAGAACTTCTTGAATCTACGTACCAGCATTGCTGCCTCTTCCTCATCAGTTTCTGAATTTTCTTGATCGTCTGCTGTCAGAGCCAGACCTTTGTTCCTGGAACTGTCAGCTGTTCCCAGATGTAATTCATGAGTCATCAGGGAACCAGCCAACTCTTCCAGATTAAACTTTGTAAAATCTTTAGATTCTTGAATGACTGTGACCTTTGCTCTCCAACGATCATCTTGAGGTAGGCTTCTTAGGATCTTTCGCACTTGTTCATCGGATGGAATAAGCCTTCCAAGGGAGACTAACTCATTTGTGATGTTCGTAAACCTAGTAAACATTTCTTGAATGCTTTCTTTAGGTTCCATAACAAATCTTTCATATTTGGACATGAGCAAGTCAATCTTGGAACGCTTGACTTCGCTTGTACCTTCATGGGTAACTTCCAGCAGATCCCAAATTTGTTTTGCTGATTTGCAACCCATAATGCGATTGTGTTCATTAGGACCAAGCCCACAATGAAGCAATTTAATAGCAAGAGCGTTCATTTCCATCTTTTGAAAATCTTCTTTCTCATATTCTGTGATTGGTTTGGGAACAGTCTCGTTAATGGAGTTGGTAGTTGTTACCTCAAAATCTCCAACTTCGATGACTCTCCAAACTTGATAATTTTCGGCTTTGATGAAGATCTCCATCCTGTTTTTCCAATAGGTATAGAATTTGCCATCAAACATTGGTGGTCTCTGAGTAGAGTACCCTTCTTCCATACGCTCGTTCATTTTCATCATCTCTAAAGCACCAAGATCAAGGTTTCCTGATTAAATGAGGAACAGGGCTCTGATACCAATTGTAGAAACGTATAGAGACAATGAAGTGTAACAAGAGGGGGGGGTGAATTGTTACTTGTTCCCGTTAGAGTATTTTCGCCCTTTTCTTACGGAATTTTGAATAAAGAAAATACTCAAAACAAAATAAAAGAAAACTTAAAGAAACACAAAGAATTTAACGTGGGAATAAGAACCACGACCCACTAGGGATTTCTATTCTCTATTATTTTATGTAATTCAATTCTCTATTACATAAAATATTTCTCCTTCTCCTTCTCTTCTTCTCTCTCGGTTTCTTCCTTGTTCCCTTTCTCTATTCTCCTTCTCTTTCTCTCTTCTCTTTCTCACTTCCCCCTTAGACTTACCCAAGTCAAATTACAAATTCTCTCAAAAACCCATACAAGATAAATTCTCTAAATTGGATGAACAACACAAGAATAGCACAAGGAAATATTTTGGAATTAATTATCGATTAAGAACACTCAATATTTTCCTTTTCTTGATCTTGAATCTCACGAAATTTGGGCACAAAAATTTTCGGAAATTCTTTTTCTCTCAATGTTGATCGCCAAAATCATTGTGCCGGTTAGAAAAATGAATTTATATTCTTTGTAGATCAAGTTATGCCATAAACCATAATCTATAGATGAGGGATTAGTGGGCATTGACCGTGAGGAGGAAAATAACTTCCTTGGAGGTTACTCCAAGTCAATCTTTGACTCTTGCTAAAAATAGCCATTTTTAAGAGACTTTTTAGGAGTTAGTTATTTTAATTCCTTGACTTATTCCTTGTGCATTCTAAGCTATTCAACCGTACGACAAGACTAAAAAAGAAAAATATAAATTAAAATAATTTTCTTGATTAATTTTGTTGACTTCTTCTCTGACCGGTTTCGTTTGGAACAACGTACTGTCTCTATCTGCAACTTCATCAGTTTATCAATATCTGGAACAGTAGACTCTTGACTTCCTCATTGACCTTCTCTACTGACTTTGACTTCGTTGACTTTGACTTTGACTTGTACGATTGCTATTGACCAGTCCTTAGGTACCATCGACGATTATGATAATCGGATATATTACCTACAAAACAATCTCTAAAATACTTTGTTTGTTTATAATCTGTTAAGTCATCATCAAAACTCAAATGGGCCAACAAGGAAAAATGGTCGGGAATAACCCGTACTTTTAACGTTTTCCTGTGAATAACCCCTACTTTTGATTATTCATAAATAATCCCAACTTTACACTCAGTTTGGTCACAGCACCCCCTCGTCATTTTTGACCGACTGTAGCACGTTAGGCCTGCGATTTGACTTGTTTCTCTCCTATATATAAGCTATTGTCTGCTGCCATGGTCATCATCTTCAACATTTACACATTCCTTCATTGTTAAACCCTAACCTTAGAGAGAGAAACTTCAAAGCTTTCCAGTCACTCTTTTTTTTTTCTTTTTTTTTTTTTTTACAAAAATGAATCTTCTACTATATGTTGAAGAACAATGAGAATTCATTTTTGTAAAAAAAAAAAATAAAAGAGTGAATATAAAGCTTTGAAGTTTCTCTCTCTAAGGTTAGGGTTTAACAATGGAGGAATGTTGAAATATTGAAGATGATGACCATGGCAGCAGGCAGCAGCTCATATAGGAGAGAAACAAGTCAATTCGCAGGTCTAACGTGCTACAGTCGATCAAAAATGACGAGGGGGTGTTGTGAGCAAACTGAGTGTAAAGTTGAGATTATTTATGAATAATCAAAAGTAGGGGTTATCCAGAGGAAAAAAAGTACGGGTTATTCTCGACAATTTTTCCTTAATATTATTGCATAATAAATTATTTATTCACCTTCATTCATAATAACAAATACAAAGATTTAATAATTTAGTTTACGTTGTAAATGAATTAATTTTATAAAATATTATTATTATTATTATTATTATTATTATTATTATTATTATTATTATTATTATTATTATTATTATTATTATTATTATTATTATACTAGACTAGTAATTATTTACAACATCCGTGTAAACACGGAAATTTATCTAATCATTAATCTAAAGGAAAAATTACCCAGAATAATACGACCTTTCACTGATTTCCCAAGAATAATATACGAACTTTCAATTAATCACCAATAATACGAACTTTGACATGCATTTTCCGCTGGAATACATGACTTGTTTAGAACCAGTAGTACAATTCTTTTTTTGACCGTTGCTCAGCGGGTTTCATCTCGTATTATTGGTGGTTAATTGAAAGTTCGTACTACCTGTTGAAACCTGCTGAGCAACGGTCAAAAAAAGACCTGTACTACCGGTTATAAACAGGTCATGTATGCCAGCGGAAAATGCATGTCAAAGTTCGTATTATTGGTGGTTAATCGAAAGTTCGTATTATTCTTGGAAAATCAGTGAAAGGTCGTATTATTCTGGGTAATTTTTCCTAATCTAAATGAGTTAAATTCAAAAGCAACATCATGAAGATTGCTTAGTTTGACATATGGTTATGAAGCAATTTCTATGTCTTTCATAGTTCGATTATGACGTATCTTTCCTAAGGAATTTATAGCTACTTAAAAATTACACATATATAATAGTATTATGAATTTATGATTCTTTTCGTTGATTTTTTTGTTCTATGAACACATATGTACTTGGTAGTGTAAATTAAGATTTGAGGAATCATAAGCTTTGAGCTTTTTTTTAAAATGAACTTTGAGCTTTTACTTAATTTTTTGTTTTTTCTTACATCAGCCATTTAGCTGACTATCAATCTAACCATACACTTATTAATCAAGACTATTTACACCGCCCATAATAGAATTTCTTTTTTTTGAAATCCATAATAGAATTTCAATTACACATAGTTATGACTTATGGCATACGAGCCTTTAAAATATTCTTGCTAGATGCCTAAGATAAAGAGTATTTTTTTGTTTAAAGGAAAAGAGTATATTTAAGTGTACAACTTTAACATGAAAGCAAACATAAATTCATATAAAAACTAGAGAAGCATTACTTTATTCAAAGATGTCCCTCACATTGTACAATACATATTCCTTATGTTTTCCATAGAAAGGGCAAAGATTAATGAACATGCAATTAAGGTCGCTAAGGAGGGAGAACAAGAAAAGTAGATATTATCTTTGTAATATATTAGTAAATATCATCTAGTAAATATTAGGAAAATTACTCCTGTAATCTTTAATAAAAATCACTTTCTTGAAACAAGTACATTTGCATTTTTTTAAAAAAAATTTTTGGAAAACATTTCTTGAAATGTGAAGTATGTTTTTAGAAGCAAACCTTTTGTAAGTAACATTGTTATTTATTTTGAAAATTAATGAAAATAACCCTCTCGATAACTATTTTGTTTGTTAAAGCAAAATGATGAAAATTAATATTCTCACCAATTTCAAAATCAAATATAGATTAACAGAGGATTATGACATATATTTTATGATGATTGATCAAATAAGAAAGTACTCATTTGTATCTATTAATTTGCTCTCTGTATAAGTGATTTTCACATAGAAATGAGAATAAAGGGCAATATCGGAAAAACAAGAAGAGTTTTTTTTTTAATTGCAAAAAAAAAAAAGTACAAAAGTAGTTGTTTTCCAAGTGTTCTAGTTAAAGGTTATTATTAAGCAATTTTCCATATTAATTTTTTATATTATGATATTTCATGTATAATATTTGTTAAAGACCCCTCAATATAATAATGTGAAGGGTTTATTGTAGAAAAATCACGACCTTCTTCCACCACAACCTCCTTCCCTCTGTCCATTGAAATAGACAGCAGCAACGGGTAAACCAAGATTATAAAGTTCAGCAAAATCCCTGGTATTGAAGTTTTGGCGCCACCCAGGAGCATACACAGTTTGCCTACCCAGTTGACGAAATAACACGAATACGAATCGGTGAATCCCCACGGATGGTCGAGGACTCTCATAGCAAACCACCTCTTGGCCTAAACAAATAAGTTAATAATCACTTTAGGGGCGAAATATCATCATCCTATCCAGTGTATCCCGCTCATAGAAAAACTATGGACAGGGTCGAACGAGAAAAGGACGGCGGCAACTCATACCCATAAAGGAGAGCGCCACCAACGGAGTCTCCCGGTTCGAGAAAGATAAAGAGAAGTATCTAAACGGAAAGATTAATTAAATGGCTATAAATAAAATAAAAATTATGACCTAAAATTAAGTACATAAATTTCAGTTTAAGTCCACCAATACTTGATATTATGGCATGTTTGGCAACTCCTAACTTAAAACTTATTTTCAAATGCTGAATGAACCTAAATATAATGTTTGACAAATTTACATTTGGAAATGTTCAAATCAGGTTAACTTCATAGAATTTCAATAATAATGTAAAAAAGGCTAAACATCAAAATTAATTTGAAAATTCCAAGTATATAGATGTTATTCACAATTCTTGAATTTTAATATCCAAATCAAATTTCTTATACTTCCTTCGTTCCTTAATAAATTCCCACAATAAAAGTTCACAGATATTAAGAAAAAAAGAATAATTCAAATAGTAGATATATTATTTAATTAAATAAGAAATTTAATGGAGGGAAATGGGGACATAAACCTTAATAATATTAAAAGTTGGTGTTAAAATATGCATTTGAGAACCACAAGTCCACAACTAATAAAAAAATAATTTCTAAAATTGAGTGGGAAACATGTGAGGACCATAAAAATATAAAAATATTAAAATTAAGTTATTAAATAGTTTAATTGGCCATGAGACAATGTCCAGTTGAACACTTGTGCCTAAAACCATGCACAATCCATCCGTAATTTAATTACTTATTTTTCCTTAATTAATAGGAGTAATTTTTAATTAGTAGCTATTCAATAAAAACTTTGTACTAATTAAAATTCAATTTCTGTTTTTTTCCAGTACTAATATTTACACTTTTTTTTGAAGATAATATACTTAATTAGGATTGATTATTAATATTTGATTACTTATTCTTTAATATATAATTACTAATTTTGAGTTTTCGTTTATTAATTAACAATTATTGGCTTTTATTTACTTCATTTTAATCCCTTGTATTTTATTGGTTCTTTATTTGTTCCCAAAAGTTTCCATAAATTTTATTAACTTAGCTTCAAAAAAAAGATATTTTAATTTTTTTTAATACGAGTCAAAGAGCATTTACTTAAACTGAACACATTTCACCATGGTTTTCCTTGTTTAACAATGCATTTTGAACTTTTTTAGAACCAGTTTGTCATTACTAGTTTGCAAAAAAGCCGGCCACCTTTTTAAATAGTGTTTCTATACTATAATTACTCAATTTAAATCTATAATGAACACTTTATTATTACAACTTTCTATACTAGATCTTTTTGTCTTTTAATATTGTTCTAGAATCATATATCCTAATCTTATCACAATTAGAAAGGAATTGTTCCTATGATCATCTAACCAAAGCAAAAAAGCAAAACTATACTTCCTTCCTCACTAGCTAGTACAATGATTCATTTGGATACGATATCTGCGTGTTATTGCTACTGCGAATTAATATACTTTTATCTTTTTATCTTTTGATAATATGCTAGTACCCACTACAACAAATGTAGCCTTTTGCAACATTTGATTTAGTGGCATTAAAAAAATGCCACTGATTCATATTTTTGGTGTAATAATTATTTGTTTTTATTTTAAGTTTCCACCAAAAATTGATTTAGCGACACTTAATTTGGTCTTTAGTAGCATATGTAATTGTCACTATAGTCTATAGTGGCATTTGTGACATATGTCACTAGATCCTATGTCGCTAAAATCTTTAGATTGATTTATTGATATGCTACTAAAAGGTCAAATAAATGTCACTAAATCCTCTATATACATTATAAGAAATTTGAAATAGCGACATTTAAATTATATGTCGTTAAATATATGCCACTAAAAGCAAATTATGTTATAGTGACCATATCAACTTTTCGATTATTACAATCAAAAGAAAATTGATTCTTAAAAAAATATTTCCTAAAGAAAATAAAATTAATACATCACCTTTACCGACCTTCTGATCAGTGAATATAATTATTCATACAAATTGGCAAGTGAAGTTTAATATTATTAAAGGGTATTTCATTATCAATATTGAATGAAAATATATAGATATTAATATTACAGTAATATTACAGTAGAATCATATATTTTAATCTAATCACACAAAAAAAAAAAAAATCTTTTGACATATAATCATCAATTGAACTAAGAAGAGATCAAGTTGATGTACAAACTTTAGAAATGATATCATATCAGAATTGAATGGTAATTTATAGTAAAAGTAAAAGGAAGTAAAGCAAGAAAGTTTGTTCATTCAATTCAGATGATAATTGGCAAGGACAAAAATTACCCTCTTTCCATTAAATTTATGTGGTCATTTCATGATCCATCCCTTCATCATCCTTCCATCTTGCTATTTTAGCGACCATATTCCATTAAAATTGTTACATTTATTCTACGAATTTCTAATATCCCATGAAATCAAAAACCACATCTATATAAGAATAACAAAGAACCAGATGTAATAAATAGTATGGAACTTTACTTTCTTAATTAAGGGAATTTTGTATGAAATATAAAATCCTTAAACTAAAACATGATGTTTATTGGCCAATAAAGATTATTAAGAAAGTTGACAATTAATTACTCACCAAAGGATGCACCAGTAGTACCAGGAATATCAGTCACCAACCTTGAAATCAAACAATAATGTCAGCCTTAATTTTGAAAAAATAATATCTAAATTGTCATATAATAAGATGATGAAAAACCAAAAAAAAAAGAGTTTACAAGAATGCCGGCTGAGAATGGGGTTGAAATTTTGTACCCCCTACTGTTTTATACTCTTGAGAATTTTAATGGTCAAAAAAGTCACAAGTACGTAAATGGAACATTAAGATTTGAGGAAATTAATTATGTTAGAGTAAATGAAATAACTTATTAAATGATCCATCACTATTAGTGTAAACAACATCCTTAAACCTTTTTATCACCTTTTTAAAGTACAAATTATATTACTTTTACATAGGAATTTAGGATTAGGCCGGCTTTGTTGTATGGAACACAGTGCTGGCCTGTAAAGAAGGCTTTTGAGCAGAGAATGGATGTAACAGAGATAAGCATGCTGAGATGGATGTGCGGTAAGACAAGGATGGATAGGATTAGAAAACAGGAGTTTAGGGAGAAATTAGGGGTTTCACCTCTCTCTGCAAAGATGCGGGAGAACATACTCAAATGGTTTGGGCATGTGCAGAGAAGCACCCATGACGCCCCAGTGAGAAGGGTTGAACGCATCATAATGGAGGGCAAGAGAAGCCGGGGAAGACCTAAGAGGACGTGAGAGGAGCAGATTCTGCTCGAACTACACCTCTCTAAGGACCTGACCAGGGATAGAGCCACATGGCGGCGCCTTATTCACGTCCTAGATTACTAGACTTGTTTGTTACTGTTTTGTGTCTTTCGTCATTGCTATTCACTATCGTTTATACATTTTTAAATGATCCCTATGCTTGGCTAACGTGGGTGTAAAATGCAGGTTTCAGATATTTGTAGGTCCTATACTTGAAGACTACTATAGAGCCGAAGGACTCTTATGACCGCCCTCTCCTTCTGGGTATGAGATGTCGTCGACCCTCCTTCCCCGGACCCTTACCATAGAGTATCTATGTGCGGGAACACTGGGTATGATGATTGTTAAAGTACGCTAACGGATGCGGAAGCGTGGGCCTAAAGGTGGCGCGAAGGGTTAACGACCATGGCTTGAAGGTGTACTAATGAAACATGGTTTATATGCAAGTATTAAGGTGATTAAAGCAATAAAAGTAAGTAAAAACAATAACACCAAGATTTAAGGTGGTTCACCATTAATTAGGCTACATCCACCATCCTAGGCTAGTGTATCATTAAGTGTTTAAAGGATAGAGAGCTTGAAAGCTCATTACAAATGTTGAAGGAATTATATCAATGGAGTGTGTGTGTGAGCATACATGGAGTAGAGAATTAAAGTAATAAGAATGGTAAGGATAATGTGGGAAGCTCAAGCTCTAAGCTTGGCTCTACTCAATACATACAACATATACATGCATGTATAGGCAAATGGAACACTTGTGCCTTGGTCCCCTACACTCCTTGTACTTTAGTCCTTGCTTTTGAAATGGTAGCCTTGGAGCCCAAGACATGCATCATACAACCCAAGTTCCCACTACCATTAGTACAATGTACTATGGTACTTGTAAGATACCCAATCATCCAATCATAAAGAGTGCTTGTGTCCTTTACCATGATCAAAATGCTTAAGGTTTAATAATTTTAGTTAATTAATTTAACCTTTAAGCCATAATTCTTCTACACATTAATTGTCATCTAAAGACCTGGGAAAATTTGATCTGACCCGAAAATGGACCTGGGACCCGACCCGTTAAAACCCGAACCCGACCGATCCGAAAGCATTTTAACCCGAAACATGACCGACCCGATAACTACCCGACCGAAAATGACCTGACCAGCAACCGACCCGTTTTAACAGGTCTAATGTCAATTTTTAGAGTAATCTCAATGATAGAATTCATTTCAAATAAAATTTTTGTATTCAACTTATCTAAACATATTGACTATATCATTTGAACCTTAAAACTCATTAATAGATCTTAAAACACACGTAATTAATATCTTTTTACCATCGTAATTATTTTTCTTTAAAAAAAGGCGTCATAATCATCTTAATTGAATACATATATCTTGTTAAATCAGTCAAATGAGTTTTTTGTTCTTCTACATTTCAGTAAGCAAATCGATATAATTTATAATAACGTTTTGTACATTTGAATGAGCTTTTTAGAAAAGAAATGTCGCTAGCTTAGATTATAAAACGTGTATCTTATAAATCGAAATAAGTACTTAGTTATTTGTATATCTTTTCAACATGAAATTGTGAAAATATTTTTTATGAGAAAATGAGAAGATATTTAACGTCATTTTTATCTAACGTTACAACTTTAATAAACGCAATAATTTTTATTAAGCACGTATATTACAAGTCTTTCAGTATAAATATTAATTTCCTTATTCAAAAAAAAAAGAACCTGATATACCAACTAGTTTTAGAAAATCGCACATCTGATTTCTCTAATGTGACACGTATCTTACAAATCCAACTATACATAGAGATTTAAAGTTTAGACAACGAGGTCGCAATTACTGATTTCTTATAACTTGAATTCCATCACATGTAAGGCTTTAATACCGTGTTAATTGATAAGTGGATTAATGTCATATGGATGATAAATAGTTTTTTTATTAAAAAAGTTTGATAAATAATAAAATATGAAAAAGTCATTTTTTTTTATAAATTTCATAAGTTATAACCCGTTGGGTCAAACCGACCGACCCGGAACCGAGGGTGACCCGATCGAGAATGACCCGACCCGAAAATGACCCGACCGAAAGTGCCTCAACCCGTAACCCGTCCGACCGACCATTTTCCCAGGTCTACCGGATCTAACATATGACTAATTAACCCCAAGACTCAAGTCACACTTCTTTCAATGATGATGATGATGATGATGATAGGAATTTAGGTGTAAGGTATGATTTGGGAGAAAATAATTTCTTAAATATTATTCCTAATAAGCATTTTTAGTAATAGTTCTAAAATGATTTGGCTAAATCAACTTGTAATATTCACTGTTTTGCATTTTTAAGCAATATAGTAGTCAGTTCATTATTACCGATTTTAACATCATTTGTTTGAGGGTACGGTTATTTATGTTGGTATCAGATGTTTGCCAAAACACAAGAATATATATGTCATTATCTCAATGCTAAGTGGTTTCTCCAGAGCATACTTTAATGATTATATATGTATTTGTATATGTATTTATATACACAAAAACTTATTTCTCATGACAAACAGGTCTTTAATTCTAAGCAACCTCTTTTTTATCACAGTATCATATGCAAATGGTTTGACGCGTGATCTTACAATAGGTAATTATAATCTGTTAGAGTATACAACACAATTTGAAGTTTTAACCATCTGCTTAAGTTTTTGGTTAAGTTGTTTCACTAACATGGTATCAGAGTCAGACAAAAGGACACGATCAAGTTTGAATCTCAATCACCTCTTAGATTCAAGTTATATGAGGAGGGCCTCTGTTGCATTCGCAATTCTAATCTAAAGGACTCTCATATGACGACATACACGATACAGTATATAACATATTCAATAAACTCAACTATTAGTTTAAGTTTTGGTTTGGTTTGTTCATCGACATAATCCAATACCAAATTTAACTAGAAAACAAAAAACACCGAAGGGCATGAAAAAACAAAATGAGTACTAACTTAATGCACTCTTATATGTTCACCATTCACAAGACTACATGTGTTAAAGAAGAAATTTTACCCAACATCATAGGAAAAAAAATTTTTTTATTGAGGTCGTCTCATCGTGAGACGACTTCAATTGAGTAAGCCTAAACTATTTGAAAATACATGTTAAAATTCAATTTTTTTTATTAATTAGCTGTTTAATTTGTATGGGCCTATCTCATGGTAAGACGGTGTCATACAAAACTTGCCATAGAATAAAAAAAAAAAACCCAACATAATTGTAAAGAAAGCCATAGCAAGTCAATATTAGAAGTAGTTACCAATGCAAGTACTCCCTCAGGTGGGGATTACTTGGGCTAGGAGCATCAGGATCCACCATAACCTAACAAAAATATTAAAATTCATGCATTATTAAACAAAATAATTTATATATTCATCATAAAAAGAATGAGGGAAATTCTAAGTGGTAACCCTGAGGTTTTGGATTTTCCACGTGGTAACCAAAACTTTTAAAAAATCCACGTGGTAACCCTGAGGTTTACCAAATTGTTCCAACATGACCTTTTTGCACATAAAACATCAACAAAACGTTAGCAAACGTTAATTTCGAAACTTTAAGGTTGTTGTACGCTTATTTATGCGACTGACCATATCAAATGTCATCAGTTTCAACTTTTTTCTCCCAAAATATAAGCTCTAACTCTACCATATTTAGATTTAGGGGAAAATATATGATTTGGATGAAAAATGATAAAGTTGGGGTTTATTATATGGGAAAAAAAGTTGAAACTGATGGTATTTGATATGGTGAGTCGCATAAATAGGCGTATAACAGCCCTAAAGCTTCGAAATTAACATTTGCTAACGTTTTTATGTGCAAAAAGGTCACGCTAGAACAATAACGTAAACCTCATGGTTACCGCGTAGATTTTTTAAAAATTTTGGTTACCACGTGGAAAACTCAAAACCTCATCCCAAAGAATATATAGAATTAATTAATTAATTAGTTATGAGCTCACCAAGTTATAAAAGGTCCTAAGATCATCACCTCCAACCTCAACTCTAGGTTGGTTAACAACCTGAGAAGGCCTAAATTCACATCCATTATTAACATCACGATTATTATAGCTTACCCTAAAAGCTACACTTCGATTGAAGCTATCAAGAACATCCCCAATCACTCTTCCTACAACCAATGGATCTCTCTGAACCCTAGGCATGATATGATGGATTCTTTTTTTTTTTTCTTTCTTTTTTCTCAAATCTGTTTGTTTTAGTAGAAAATAAGTGATCTGAGTAGAGACTTATATAGAGTCGAAGCCTTAGCTTTAAACTTCATTTTGGTATAGCATCTGATGCTACATCAGTAGCTGCAGTAATATCTTCTTCCCTGCTGTTATCTCTGCCAAACAAATATTTTCTGGGATCAAATTGGTGAAAAGCTTTGGCCCCACATGCTTTAATTTTGTAAGTGTAAAATCAAGAGGACCATGCTCAGATTCTCACTAACTCATCAACCATTGGGCACAAGTTTGGAGGATCGGATATTATTAAAACTTCGTCAAATAAACTACCTACATTACTATATTATTTTTAGTTTCTTTTTCCAATTCTTCGATGTGGAATCACGTGAGGGTTATATTTCCATCAAACACTAATAAATGAGTGTATGGGTAAAAATACAAATAAGAAGATTTGTCAAGGTTAACCCCAATCTGACTCGGAACAATGTGGAAAGGGGTAAAATCTGGCAACTTGGAGATCCGTCTAGCAATCTGGGATCCATCTGGGAACACCTCAGAAAGGCAGCAAAGTTCGCTCAGAATCTGGCAACAAGAGGGTGGTTCGTTGAATCTGATAAGTACAACACTTGTATAAGTAATGATAATAATATAGAGGTAGCTTATTACTAGGGTAGGAAGCAAAATCTGTAGAAAAGACAAGTAAAATATCTCATATGGCTTGAGGAAGTGACACGTGTAAAAGTGGGGAAAGGTCTTACAAAAGTAAACAACTTGGGTAAGAAAGGTCTTTTTGGGGAGTACGTAAGAAGATTGAAACACGGATGATTGTCTATAAATACAAGCATACTCTACTACAACAAAGGAGATAATAAATGATAACAAACAACAATACAATACAAAGAAACGTGTAATTAAGCATACTATGATTGAAACACAAGAGTGAGAAACTTTGTAATACAATATAGCAATAACATAGTAAAATTGCTTATTCTCTTTACATTTGACCTTACGTCTAAACAAGTCCTATGCGATAATCCGCCTGACTGCCACTGTGCGTCTTGAGGGACTCGATAGGCAAACTCTTTGAATCCATATTGACTTGAGCATTGGAGAAGGATTCCGGGGAAGAGCCCCGGACCTTTTCTAACTTGTGGTGTTTTTTGTAGATCATCCCCCATTCTCCGTTCATAAAGATCTGGCAGCATAACTGGCATGGAATTAAGCTCAAGGCCCCCGCCAGCTTAATCACCTTGGTTACTCCTAAAATCAGGTGGTTAATCACATAATTAATTGTTCTCATTTTCGAACAGGAACAATGAGAATGTTAGAGTATATAACATATCTTAGGGCCTCAACAATCAGCTTAAGCTTTTGGTTGAGTTGGTTCTTTGACATGGTATTAGAAGCCAATGTGATTAGAAGTCACGGTTAGAATATAAACCACCCCTCATTCAAAATGAAATATATAGAGCGTCAAGTATGAGAAGGATCTGTGCTGCATCTACACTTCGAGCCAAAAGGACTTTCGTGTGAGCGGCATGTTAGAGTATATAACATATCTTAGGGCCTTAACTATCAGTTTAACTTTTTGGTTGAGTTGGTTCGACAGATCAAACATCATAAAATGGCTTGTAAGTAAATGGGATTTGAGAGAGTTATATGTAGGTAATCTTATTAGCCTTGTTTGTGTGATAATAAAGTTTGTTTTAGATTGACTTGATACGTAAATAAAAGCATATATCAGAAAGATTAAAGAATATTGTACTACGTGGATGTATCTGTATATTTAGTATCAGATTGGGTGGATTGAAATATAATCCGACTAAAGATGATTTCTACCTTATCCCTCAAATTTCATTTTGATCTATTATTTCCATCTTGGAATTTGACTTTATTTAAGTTGTGCTTAAAATATTCATAAGTACAATCACACATTTCCTAATATCCGAATAAACACTTCTACTATTAGAATTATCTAATTCGAAATTCTATTTGACTGTATTCATAAGAACTTATGATCATAGTCTTAATCAAGCCTCATGGTCGCTTATTTTACAACATAAATTTGGCCTCAATTTGGAAGTACAACACTTCACTAAACAATTAATTATATGTACAAAGGATCCTATATTCCTTCCTTGAGTGCCCTTAAATAACTTGAAGTATTAATCCACTTATCAAAAGAATCTAGTAATTTCTCATTTTTTACCTCATAGTTGTTGGATATCAAGTTGGTGTCAATAAGTATTCACAGTGATTTATTCCTTTACTTATGAGAAGCAATATAAGTATAAATATATCCTCATTTGAATTTTTTTTTTTTACAATTTATTTGGTTATTGATACAAAATCACGATAATAAAATTGTTCATGAAATGCTTTTTTGTTCACAAGTTGTCCAATTAATACAACAATTTCAAATAATACTGCACTAAAATAAATTTTGCGAAAAAAAGAGATAATCAAAGTATACTCTAAATTTAATTACCGACTACTAAACGGGTGTTAAAAGATATATTGTAAGATGAAGCTTAAATTAGGCTTGTAAATAGATTAACAGGCTGAGCCCATATTTAAAACCAAAAGCATAGCCCAAAAATTGTAGACCTTGAGTTGTGAATTAGATAAGAAAAGGACAAGTGGAGAATTTTGTGCCAAGAACGAATGGGAAAAAGAAGTAAGAAGTATTTGAGGCTCCAATTTTTGTTCATCAATTTTGCTAATATTTTTTTAAAATAGTATTTGTGGCCGAAAATCACCTGGTGGTGTGGAAAGCGTTCAGGAGATTGGATGTAGATTCGGTAGTCGTACCTTAGCATAAAACCGTCAACTCCAAGATCCTTGCTTCGTGGTTGGCATGCATGCAACGTATGTAAAGGATTTTCATTGGGCATATTTCACCATCCTATGGGCATCAACATATGTAAGAAATTTTAAAAATATGGTGAAAATTTCAACATAATTTCAATTGTAAAATGATTAACACTTTTTAAAAATATTTTTGATTGAGTTGATTCTTTTATAGTAATTTAATAAGTCAAGGCCTAATTAGACAATATAAACTGGTCAATTGACGTTATTCTCACTTAATGGTGGTAACCTTAAAAATTAATTAAATAAAATATGTTATCTCCTATTTAGCTTAATTGTCCTATTAAATTTTTCACACTTACCGAGACAACATTTTAACCCTTAATATCTCTAATTATGATTAATTAAAAATTATAAAAGTTTGATATTAATAATTTTTGTATTGGAATGAATCAAACAAGATCCCGCATGACCATGTTTTAACTTATAGATTAAGAGTGAAATACAAATTAAAGTTAAAATAAAATCATGAGATAAAGCTTTAATGTACGACAACTAGTAAATTTATTACTCTTAAAAGTCACTTTTTTATTTTTTTTTATGAGAGTTTAGAAACTTAGATCCACTTTTTATATTTTTCTTAAGACAAAGGTCTTCTGCCTTATTTTTCTATTTTTTTTTGCTCAAGCTCCAAGCTCCAAGCTCCAAGCTCCAAGCTCCATTAATGGAGGATTGCTTCAGTATTTGCTTGCAAATAGTAGCCAGGGTTTTAGCACCATGCACGAGACATTCAGACTTTCAATATTTTTTAAAATTTGCATAGGGGCACGTGACACCAAGTGCCCTCGTGTAAGTCCGCGACTAGACTTAGTGCAGAACACTAGATTGATTGCCAAGACAAAGACCATATAGGATTTTGATCATGTCAAAACCGATTTAAGTGGTAGAAACGACTGAAAGAGGGTCTACATAAAAGTTTAAATGGTGTACATATTTGGGTGAAAATTTTGTAAATAACTGGACATTTGTTAAATATTTTACATGAATGCTTAAAATGTGTACATATTTGAATGATAAAAACGTAAATAACATGTATTATTTCGTTCACATATATATATGTACACCCTATAAAACATATTTAGTATATAATGTCACCTTTTTTACAATGTATTTGATTTTAAGTTTTCACCACTTTAGTTGTTTTCACATACACGTGCATGCATATATATATATATATAATAGTGAGCAGCAGCGCACAGCAGTGGGAGAGGCCACAGAACAGTACAAAACCGTGCCTCCTATTGTGCAGCAGCCTGTAAATAACACAAAGGAAAGCACAGTTGATCTTGAACATGAAGAGGAGGGTACTTGGACACCTGTCCCACCGAACAAAACAGCAAGGAGACACCAAAACGTGAGCTTAATGAACCATAAGGCTGTCACATACACAGCAGCAGGGCTGGACAATTCTGTTTTTGAGGAACCTCATGTCGAAAAGGAGCAACAAATGGGCGGGAACCCACAAGTTCCCTCGGTGCAATGATCATAGCTTCGTGGAATGTAAGGGGTATGAATAACCCCGTTAAAGTGAGAGAAGTCAAAAGCTTCCTCACTAAAAATAATATTAGTGTAGTTGGTTTTATGGAGACAAAAATTAGAGAAAAAAATGCTTAAAAAATTCAAAAGTATTTTGGCTCGAATTGGAAGTGGTGCGCAAATTATAATCACCATGAGAAAGGGCGATTATGGGTCGGATGGAAACATGATAGATGTAAACTTGATATTTGTGACACTAACCAACAATTCATTGCAGTTAAAGTCACCCCCATTGATTCTCATGCAGGTTTTCACATCATTTTTGTTTATGGGCTTCACAATGTTCGAGATAGAAGGCAAATGTGGAATGATTTGGAGAATATAGACTATAACTCACCTTGTCTGTACATAGGAGATTTCAATGCTATTTATAAAGATGATCACAGGAGAAATGGAGCTGAAGTCACCACCTACGAAACCCATGATATGGCTCAGTGGATTGATAACAAAGAGTTACAACCCATCACAGAGAAAGGGCATACTTATTCTTGGTCGAACAGAGAACATGGAGATAATCGCACTCTCACTAAGATTGATCACGCCTTGGGGAACCTCCCGTGGATGAACAGCTTTAGTCATGCTAGTGCTCTGTATGCAAACCCTCAGGTGTCAGACCATACCCCCCTCATCCTAAACCTCCAGAAGCATGATAACCCCCAGAGCAGACCGTTCCGTTTCTTCAACTATTTGTGCGATCATCAGAATTTCCTTGGAACTGTAGAAGATGCATGGAAGATCAATGTGAAAGGAGAAGGGTTACAACGGTTTTGGCATAAAATGAATAATGTGAAGAAAGCCTTGAAAAATTTGCACACAAGAGAGTTTGCGGGTATTCAAAGTAAAATTAAAATGTGGGAGGAAGCCCTTGATAAAATTCAGTCTGATCTGCAACGGGATCCCACCAATTCAGCGTACCATCAGCTCGAGAAAGAAGCTACAGGCCAAGTGAGAAAATGGAGAACCGTGGAAGATAAGGCCCTTCTTTAAAAAGCTAGAATAAATTGGATGAAACAGGGGGATGAAAACTCAGCTTATTTCCATGCAACGATCAAGGAAAGACGTGCCTCCAACAGCATTTATGAGCTTCAGGACCGCAATGGCAAGTGGATGAGAAATACGCAGGAGATTCATGAAGAAATCACTCAATTTTATCAGAATCTTCAGGGTAGTGCTTCCCCAAACCTTGAGGTGATTGACAGGAAGGTAATGCGGGAAGGCCCCCAGATTGATAATAAAAAAAGTCACATGCTAATTCAAGATGTGAAAGAAGAGGAGATCAAAGCAGCACTGTTTGGGATAAATGACAGCAAAGCCCCGGGTATTGATGGGTTTAATGCCTGCTTCTTCAAGAACACTTGGGATATCGAAGAGGATCTTGTGGTAGCTATCAGCGCTTTTTTCAACAAAATAGAGTTCTTCCCTCCTTATAACTGCACTTTAGTTACCCTCATTTCAAAGACCGAAAATGCTAGCACAGTGGGAGACTTCAGACCTATAGCTTGCTGCAACGTTGTCTACAAAATCATTTCCAGAATTCTTGCGAGTAGGCTCCAACAAGTTATAGGTGAAGTGGTCAATCCAGCTCAATCAGGCTTTATCCCTGGGAGACTCATGGCAGACAATATTCTTCTTGCTGCAGAACTCATCAAAGGATACTCGCGTAGAAACAATAGCCCGAGGTGCATGATCAAAATGGATCTAAGGAAGGCTTATGATTCTGTTAGTTGGGACTTTCTGTTCTCAGTTATGGAGGAAATGGGCTTCCCCCCTAGGTTCGTGGATTGGATTCGGATATGTGTCACCACAGTCTCCTTCTCTATGTTGGTGAATGGTATGCCGCTCAAGCCGTTCGAAGCGAAAAAAGGTCTGCGCCAAGGTGATCCAATCTCCCCGTATTTGTTTGCCATTGCCATGGATTACCTTTCCAGATTACTTCAGAAGCAGAAAGATGTCCTGGAGTTCCACTACCACGCGAAATGCAAAAAAGAAAACATAACCCACATTCTTTTTGCAGATGATCTTCTTATGTTTTGCAGGGCCGACCTTAATTCAGTTCAAAGCTTAATGTACACCTTCAATAGATTCTCCAAAGCTTCGGGTCTAACTGCAAATACTAATAAAAGCAATCTTTATGTGTCCGGGATCGAGCAGCATTGTAAAGAGCAAATTCTCAGTTTCCTCCATATGGAAATTGGCGAATTCCCTTTCCGTTACCTTGGAGTTCCGCTTCATTCCAAGAAATTGAACTCTCGAGATTGCAGGGCTCTTGTGGATAAAATTATTGGTAGAATCGGCTACTGGTCTTCTCGGTTATTATCTTATGCAGGCCGTCTTCAGCTAGTGCGGAGTGTCATCGGGGGTATGTAGAATTTTTTGGCCCAAATCTTCTACCTCCCGAAAAAACTCATCAAGATGGTAGAGGACATTTGTAGATCTTTCATCTGGACAGGAAAGGAGGGTATTTCTAGGAAAGCTGCAGTCTCTTGGAATCAAATGGTTTTACCGTTCTCTAAAGGGGGGCTCAACCTACGAGATATGTATTAGTGGAACAAAGCTGCAATCCTTAAGCACCTATGGAATATTGAGCAGAACAAGGAAAACATGTGGGTAAAATGGGTACATAGCTACTATTTAAAAAATCATTCAATCTACGATGTTACGGTATCCATCCACGCTTCATGGGTTTTTAAGAAGATCATCAAGCAGAGAAGCACAGTCGAAGAACTAGGTGGCTGGAGGGCTATTACAGCAGGACATACCTTCACTATTGGTAAAGTGTATAATCTTCTCATTGCACACATTCCAAAGGTCACGTGGGGGAACATCATGGAGAAAAATATAGCTACCCCAAGCGCAAGATTCATCGCATGGCTAGCCATTCAAAAAAGATTGTCAACCAAAGATAGAATCGGCAAATGGACTGAGCTAACAAATGATAATTGTACTCTTTGCAATGGAAACACTGAAACGGTGCAGCACCTCTTCTTCGACTGCCCGAACGCCCAAGAGATCAGAAGCCGGTTCTTCAACTTCCTTCCTCGAAGACTTGAGGGAACAAACCTCCAGGAGGATATCGAGAACATGAGTAAACTGAGCAAGAAAAAGACCGATCGCGCAAAGATTATCGTGGGCCTATGGACGGAAATGATCTACAATATTTGGAAGCAACGCAATAGGAAAATTTTTGACAACCGCATCCTTAGTATAAAGGAGGTTGTAGATTGTATAGTGTTTAGAACCGCAGGGAGAGCAAATAGTAGGATGATAGATATGATTGTAACTAGGTAGCTTTTGGGCTTTTTGGGCTTTCGCTCTGTTGTTTTTGCTTGAGCGTTAGCGTTTTTGGGGCCGCGAGCGGGAGTTAATTTCCCTCTCGTCTGTTTTTGTATCTTTTGTCTCTCTTGGTATATAATACAAAGAAATTGACAATATATATATATATATATATATATATATATATATATATATATATATATATATATATATATATATATATATATATATATATATATATATATATATATATATATATATATATATATATATATATATATATTTTTGGCAAATAAGTATAATATATATACTAAGCGAACCAAAAACAAAACAAGGCCCTGAAATTAACTCAGGACCAAGCAAAAACACCTCAACAGGCTGAGGACCAACCAGACGCAACTACAAGATAAGATGTTCTCTCATACTATCTGTACATCTAGAAGACACTCTTAAAATGATCTCTCTAGCTATCTGGTTGGGGTTACAAAAGTTTTTATCAAACACTATAAAGTTACGCTGTTTCCAAATCCCGTAGATCATTTCCGTCCATAACATTACAGCGATCTTTGCTCGGTCAGTCTTCTTGGCATTCAGCCATTGCATGAGTGTGATTTCTTCATGGATATTCTGTTTATTGTGATGGAAATTGATCCCTGCAAAAACCAGTCTCCTAATCTGCTGGGCGTTTGGGCAATCGAATAATATGTGGGCCATCGATTCCACTTCATCTTGACAAAACACACAATTCGTTTCACAGTCCTCAATCCATTTACTGATGCGATCTCTTGTTGCTAGCCTGTTTTGGATTGCAAGCCAGGTGATGAAGATGGCGCTGGGGGAAGCAAGGTTCTTCTTCATAATATTTCTCCAGCTGACGGCGGGAATATCTTCGATGAGAGTGTAGTAAGTTCTCCCTATCGAGAATTTGCCTTTGTGGGTAAGAGAACTCCACCCTCCAATTTGATCAACTAAATCCCTCTACTTAATGATTTTCTTGAAACTCCAAGAAGCGTGCATAGATACCTCTACCTGTGAAATATCTCTGTTTTTAATGTAGTAGCTATGAACCCACTTCACCCAAAGATTTTCTTTGTTCTGTGCCAGATTCCACAGGTGTTTCAGAAGGGCAGCTTTATTCCATTTTTGCATGTCTCGAAGGTTTATCCCCCCTTTGGAATGGGGAAGGACCATTTTTTCCCACGCAACTGCAGCTTTCCTTGAAATGTCTTCTTTCCCTGTCCAGATAAAGGAGCGGCATGCATCTTCAATCATTTTGATGAGCTTCTTGGGCAAGCAGAAGATTTGGGCCCAGAAGTTTTCCACCCCTCTCAGAACACTACGAACCAGTTGGATTCTCCCAGCATAGGAGAGGAGCTTGGAGGACCACCAGTGGATGCGACCTGTGATTTTATCAAGCAAAGGACGACAATCATGAATATTAAGTTTCTTAGAGTGCAGAGGGACTCCAAGGTACCTAAAGGGGAAGGTCCCAATATCCATCTGGAGGAGGTGTTGAATGTCAGCCTGGATAACCTCAGAGATGCCAGCAGTATAAACATTGCTCTTACTAGGGTTCGCCTGCAAACCAGAAGCTGAGGCAAACATTTCGAAAGTGTTCATGATGGCCTTGACAGACTTGACGTCTCCGCTGCAGAACATTAGGAGGTCATTAGCGAACATGAGATGGGTGAGATTAACGCGCCTGCATCTGGGGTGAAATTTGAACTGATCGTTTCTCTTCAAGTTGTTCATGAGTCTAGACAAGTACTCCATACCAAGAGCAAAAAGATATGGAGAGAGGGGATCTCCTTGTCTAAGCCCTTTCGCAGCTTTAAATGGCTTAAGAGGGGAGCCATTTACCAGGATGGAGAAGGAAACTGAGGTCACACAGCTCATGATCCACCTAACAAATTTAGGGGGAAAGCCAATCTCATCCATGACACTTTGCAAAAAGTTCCAATCCAGCGAGTCATAGGCCTTCTTGAGGTCAATTTTCATCATACAGCTGGGTCTATTATTCTTCCTAGTGTAACCTTTGATAATTTCCGCCGCTAGAAGAATATTATCCGAGATTTGCCGACCAGGGATGAAGCCAGATTGTGCAAGGTCCACCACCTTTCTTATCACTCTTTGCAGTCTCTGGGTTAGGATTCGGGAGATGACTTTGTAGATAACATTGCAGCACGCAATAGGTCTGTAATCCCCCATATTAGTAGCATTGCTCTTCTTGGGAATCAGGGTGAGAGTAGTGCAATTAATAGGAGGGAAGATGTTCCCATTTGTGAAGAAATGTTTCACTGCAGTGGTTATGTCTTCTTTGATGATGTGCCACGTTGCTTTGAAGAACTTCGCATTGAACCCATCAATACTTGGGGCTTTACTATCATGGATGCCAAACACAGCTTGTCTAATCTCCTCTTCAGTTACATCCTGAACTAGAAATTCAATATCATCCGCTTCCAATTGGGGCCCTCTGCGCATACAAGCTCTATCAATATCTCTGAGGTTACAGCTTGCTGTACCCTGAAGCTTCTTGTAGTAGTCAACGATTTCTTTCTCTATATCTTCCTGTTTAGTCAAGTGGTTCCCTGAGTTATCCCAAAGATCATAGATACCATTTGACGCTTGTCTTTCTTTGATAGCAGCATGGAAGTATGCGGTACTTTCATCCCCATAATTAAGCCATGTGATCCTGGATTTCTGCTGTAGCGCAATACCATCAATCTTCCTCCAGTATCTCAGCATCTTCAGTGTGTTTTTTTCATTGGAAAGCAGGGTAGCATTATTAGGGTCAGATTGGAGATTGGATTGAACTGAATTAAGCTCTTCTTCACATCTGAGGATCCTATTTTGAATACCTTGAAATTCCAGTGAGTGCAGTTGTTTAAGCTCCTTCTTGACATTCTGTAATTTCCTCCATATTTTTTCCCAGCCAAATCCTGCAACTGTGGTATTCCAAGCCCTTTCCGTTCTTTGGAGGAACTCCGGGTGGTCAACTAGGTAGTTAAGGAATTTGAAGGGCCTTTTCTTGCCTATATGAGCATGCGAGAGCTTGATCAAGAGGGGGCAGTGGTCAGAGGATTTAGCATTGCCATAGTTCACCGGGATAGCTGCAAAGGAATTCATCCAAGGCAAGTTGCCTATGGCGTGATCGATCTTTGAAGAAATCCTGTTGTCCCCTTCTACTCTGTTGGTCCAGGAGAACTCGTGTCCAAACTCTTTCAGGGCATGAAGGTTCTCCTCTCTCATCCAGTCTAGCATGTCATTCATCTCATAAGTGGTAGCGTGGGATCCCTGTCTGTGCTCAGTTTTATAGATGGCATTATAATCCCCGACGAAGAGAGTCGGGTGTTGTTTATCTACTGTTCTAAGTTGGCTCCAAAGATCTTTACGGTCAGTTACAGTATGAGGCCCATATATAAACACTACCATGAAACTATTATGCGTTTTGGAGTGCACTCGGATATTTATGAACTGCGTGTGTTTCCTGATCACATCAACTTGGCATTGATCTTTTCTCCATCCCACCCACAGTCTGCCATTCCTGTGGTGATTGTAATTATTGACCCACATCCAATTTGTACCTAGCATTCTCTGAACCTTTTTTTCCTTCTGTTCTTTCACTTTAGTTTCAAGGAGCCCAACCAAACAAATATAATTCTGATCCAGATAATTCTTTACTTCTTTTATTTTACTAGGGTTATTCAACCCTCTAATATTCCAAGAGAGGAGGATCATTGCACACCCGAGGGATTTCCAGGGATCCCGCCCCTCTCAGGTGTAGTTTCAAGCAAGACAATTTCCCCATGCGTAGGTGTTGTGTTCACGGCTTTTCTAGGGCTAGCTGGATTGCTATTCTTCTTAGCAGATTTCTTATGCTTCACTTCTGTCCAATCCCCTTCCCTGCTGATTTCTTTTTTCATGGCAACTAGGGGCATTAGTTTGCTTATGCCCAGCAGTAGTATTATCTTCAAGTTGCTGTAAAACCGGCTGGTCACTAGTGCCCTCTTTTAGTCTTACCTCCTTCTCTTTGTCTTCTCCCTTCTTGGTAGTCTCAATGGGCTGTTGTTTCTCCTTACATAGGTGTCCCACTTTAAGGCATTTTGGGCAGTAGTATGGGTACCATTCAGGCACCGCAAGCTGCACGAATTCTTTCCCCACACTATCACGAATCTTAACATGTTTCACCAGTGGCTTTGTAATGTCTACTTCTACAAGAACGCGAGCATAAGAGACCCTTAGTTGTTTGGAGGTGCAATCATCAGCAAACAGAGGTACCCCAATTGCACTCACAATTCGACTTAATGATTCCTCTCCCCAACAGTGTAATGGAAGTTTAGGCAATCTGAACCACACCGGAATGACACGCAATACTTCTTGATAGAAATCAAATTTAGTACTCCATTGCTTCACTATAATTGGGGTCCTCCCTAAAAAGTATGGTCCTGAGCACAGTATATCTTTAGCCTCCTTTTCACTATGAAATTTCAGTAGAAAATACCCATCTTCATGAGGGTATATTGTAGGCATTGTAATGTGGTTCCATTGCTTCCTAATGAAGCCCCTAACAACTTCAAGGCTTGGTTTATCTCCCACAACATAAAAGACTAAAGCTTTTTCCCATTCTTTCACAAGGTCATTAAAATCAAGAATATTCAATTCAACAATAGGGCTTCCATTTGCTATGCTAGGTGGGATATACTTTAGAGGCATACCTTTTTGGGAGAGCTTTGGCTGGAGCTTCTCCTTCCACGACACAGTAGCAGTTGGGTTTGGAGTGGGTTGCTCTTCAATGGTTTTTTCCTGATTGCCACTTTCTAACTTCTCCATTAACACTCGTAATTGCTCAAATTGAGCTTTCAATCCTTGCAATTGACGCGTGGTTCCATCTTCCTGTGGGCTGTCTTCATCGTTTTTATCGAGTGACGCTTCAATTGTTTGCCCAGATCTGGTCGGTGCTTCTTCTTCCTCAGTGGGCGGTTCGCTACTTCGTGTTTGGGCACCGGCAGTTCTACCACCCCCTCTACCTCCTCTGCCTCCCCTCCCTCTTCCGGCCATGGGTCAGCCGTGGTCTGTCTAGCCTGAGCAGAGCTGCAATTGGCGTTGCAACGGTAAGTTCACACGGTTCTTTGGAGCTTCTCACACTAGATTCTCACTCTTCTATATATATATATATATATATATATATATATATATATATATATATATATATATATATATATATATATATATATATATATATATATATATATATATATATATATATATATATATTGAAAATTTGGAAATATTATATAAAAAGGAGGAAAAACACCACACTGTAACTTGGAACTCCCAACCCGCCGGCATAAAAAAACCCCCGTAGGGAAAAAAGCCATTGGGAGAGGAAGACCAAGAAACAGGCCACCCAAAACAGCATAGGGGTGGGCTATGCATTAAAGTTTCAAAAACACCACAAAAGTCAGTCCGAGCACGTTACACACCAATTAAAAACTATACTAACTCCAAGACAAATAGACGCCTAATCATAAATCATCACGACCCACGAAACGCCAAGAAAACTCCACGGAACATCTGCCTGCAGCCACCAAACAATATCGCCAACACCATAGAGACAAAACGCCAAGCATCGAAGTCCACCAAGGAGACGAAATCCCAACAAATCTTCCAAAGGCACGCCAAAAGAATTGCATGACTTAACATCACAGCACAGCAACATAACGTAACCCCAGTTTTTGTTTGCCCACCACCACTAGGCGAAATAACGAACAACGAACCCGCCAACAACGAAACAATATCTCCATCACCATAGCAACACAAGGAAAACGACGGCCCTTCGCAAACGTCTCACACCATGAATCCCAAACAGTCTATGAAAATAACACCACAAAACAACTAAACACCATAGCACAACCAAGGATCGAAACTCCAAACACAACCCAACAACCAGTAACATCTCTCAACCTTCCAATTGCACCCTCAACCGATTCATCAAAATGACCCCTATAACCACGAACTCTCGATCCCCATAAAGCTTCATCAAAACGTCGAAAAAACTCTTTCATCGTCCAACAAAAAGAGCCAAAAAACCCCATCGAAAAATTTCACCAGAAATTTGCATACCAGTAACGCAGCAAATTCAAAAACGGCAGCAGTAACGTAATGCGACACCAAATCAGAAATGAGCAGACAAGACAAATAGCCCACCCTAACAACAAGAAAACAAGAGAATGCATCTGTTTCTAAGAAATTGAACACCCTAATACTCTAGAAATACCCAACCTAAAATACCCGCACCTATAATACTAACACATCCTTCGAAAATTCCATTATCTCAATACCCAAAACAGCCATAGATAAAGGACCCCCACTGTTGAAGCAACCTCCACCATCACCATAAAACCATTAGTCCCAACACCACAGCCTAGCCCTTAGGACCAGCACCAAACGAAAAGCCACGGTCGAAAGACAAGAAAAAATCGAAAACACCATCCAAAAGACAAGAAATTGACACCAAATACGAAACCACCTTTGCCTTTTTTTTTCAGGCACCAGCCATCCCAGAGCCATTCGAGACCATCACCATCGTCGCTCAACAGAATATACCCCAGGCAAGTTCTTACTCCAAAAATGCCAAGAATCAAACAAGCTGCTGG
>JAAKBH010000738.1:0-85000 GCA_019776075.1 Amaranthus palmeri
CAACTCTTAAAAAACGCCTTAATATTGAACAAATGACAACTTTTCAATTCTAACAACTTCAACACATTTATATATACCAAAGAGTGGTGTGCCAAGTTTCATTCATAACAAACAACGTTTAAGCTACTTTACGCCCGAAAATGACAAAATTCATTCAAAATCTTAAAAAACGCAACTTGACCCTTAATTTTGAGCAAATGACAACTATTTTCAATTCTAACAACTTCAACACATTATATACACCAAAGAGTGTTGTGTGCCAAGTTTCAATCATAAAAAACAAGGTTTAAGCTACTTTACGCCCGAAAATGACAAAATTCATTCAAAAACCTTAAAAAAACGCAACTTGACCCTTAATTTTGAGCAAATGACAACTATTTTCATTTCTAACAACTTCAACACATTTATGTACACCAAAGAGTATTGTGTGCCAAGTTTCAATCATAACAAACAATGTTTAAGCTTTACAACCCGAAAATAATGTTATATATACCTTTACTACTGCTCTCCATTTCGGGTTAGTGGCTCTTGTAGCACATCCCATTTCGCCACGCATTTTCTTCATAACCCTGAGACACAAGAGTAAAGAAATTAATTGAAATTAATTGACAATAATATATATAGATACACTTAAATGAAATTAATTGACAATTTATAAACTTACGAATTCAACAAAGCTTTAAATTTCATGTTGCGAGGCACGGGATTTCCACGACTAGTGATGTCGACAACGTTTGCACCCTATATGGTCATCGGACATATGACCAAAAGATCCAATGCACACTTACAAAAACCACGATTTTTAAATCATCAAGATAGAGAATATGTAACGTAAGTAAATCAAAATTAAGTTCAATTTATTAAATAATAAAACTAATCACCCTTTTCATAGTACGGGGCCAGAATGAATGAGTGTTAGATTCACTAATGTTTCAAAGCACGTCATAACGTATGCTTTGACGTCATTCTGATCAGTTATCATCTCTTTTCACCCCTAATAGACTCAGGATCAAACCATCCAATGATTATTGGAGGTCGAGGCTATGTCAACCTCCTCGTACATCCAACTAAACTTCACGAATAAGAAAATTTTTGCAGTCCTTATTGATTATTAAAACAAATTTTTAAACAATTAAAACGTAAATTGTAAGATAAGAAATCACATACAACATGTAGACATGAATAAGGGCGACATTTCAACATCTCCCCTGCGCAACAATGCCCAATGTCACTAGGACCAATAATGACGAAAGCCATTCTTAGGCAGTGTGTGAATTGTTCCGCTGCCTAGGGGTAGAAGAAGTGGGTCCTCCTCCACTCATGCTGAGATGCACCCTTGTTGCAGCCATAGACAATCTGAAGAGAGATCTTTAAGCTCCTCATCAGTCAAGATTGGAGTGATGTCCACAGATGATGAGGAACCGATCTCTCTTTTAGAGCCCTTTGAGCTCTTTTCCTATTTCATTTTATACACTTAAATTAGTTTAAATTACTCACGCAATTAAAATAATAAAAACAAATAAAATAATACTAAAGATATATTACCTTCGCCGTGAGTCGGACCCAAGCATATGGCCATGTGACGAAACTACCTTGGGCGTTCGATAAAGTCTCAAGGTTCCATTCTGGCATTGGAACCGGAAGTGAGAAATCGTCGAACCCCTTAACGATAGTTTGTACCGTCACACTAATGTGGCCACGTGTAACAGGCATTGAATGCACTGTTTGGCCCACTTGGTTTGGCTGCGCCTCACCGAATGCAACCTCAGTTAAGTCGCCACCACGAGCAACGCCTAACTGAGGCAACAAAAGACAGCAAGGAGTCGCCTCCTAAAAATTTTTTCGTTTAGTATAATTAACATCATGATAAATTATCAAAACACGTTGAAATTTAAATAAATACGCGCTTGTATATTTAAAAATTAAATGTACCTTTATCACTGGCTCATCAGGTGTTGTTTCCGAAACCTGAGTAACGGAGTTCATGGTCTCCGGCGTTGGAATGTGAGGCTCGGGTGTGCTACGGGTAATGGGCTGGTGTGCTACGGGGGTAAGGGGCTCGGGGCGATGGCTCCACCAAAGCCTTAGGATCCCCATGTTGACTTTGTTGGTCCTCGGCAATCAAATTGGCCAAGTCATCATGGGTAGCTCCTAACTTCTGCAATAGCGATGCCATCTTGTCGAAGACGTCCTTAGTCACTTTTGCGGTGACTTTGGCTGTGATTTTTTCTTCGATTCGTTTCTCTACTTCCTCAAGCGATGGCATCGTTCTGGATCGAGGAGTAGCGAACTCTTTCCCGAATGCTTTCTTCACGCCCACGCGGACGCCTCCTTTGCCGTCTACCCGCCCCTGATGGTCTTTCCCTAAGACCATATGCAATGCATCAACATTGCCTTTTGGGGTGAACTCCCCCGTAGCCTCTTTTTCCTTCCAGCCCATCTGTTCAAATAAAAACGATCAATTAGTTTAAACACATAACAAATCAAGAATATAAGGCTAAATGATATGAAAACTCAACACAGCATCCGCGATCTTTTTCGTTCCAGGATCGGGAATGGTAAATTTACCACTTTCATCTCGAGCATGAAGCCCGCAATACCAATCTAGCACCCGATTCCCAGCTGGAGTACTCACGGATGGGGTAGTCGTAGATGAGCTCGCAGCTGAACTCTGTGTGGGGTACAATCCCGCATCCACCCACTCTTTACGGGCCTCATCATAAGTTCTAGAGCCCATGTGATGGTAAAACTTCCTTTTCTTTGCCGACTCGGAAGCTTTACCACGTTTTTCCTAATTAATCAACTTAATAAGTCAAATGTCATAATATATTATTAGTTTGATAATTAAATCAAAAGAAGTAAATAAAAATGAAAAGCTATAATACTTACAACTTCATTAAGAGTTGTTTTCCTAGCAACAAATGCCTCCCACTCATTTTTAGATATGTGTGGCCATATCTCATACGGCATTTTGGAGGGAGCTTGTTCTCCATCTTTAATTCCCATTTTGACCTTCTTGGTCAAACGGTGACGCTTCTTGATAATCCAACCACCTACGAGCTTCGCCTTGAAGTCTCTTAATCTTTCAGCAACAGCTGAAAGAAAAATACTCTTCTTTTCTTCGTCGTGCTCGATGTGGAAAAGATTCTACAAAAGGAAAATATAATTAATAATTAATGTCAATTCAATTAATTTTAAAATGAAAGTAAATTAATAAAAGACTAAAGTAAATTAATAAAAGACTAAAGTAAATTAATAAAGTAAATTATTACCATCGTATCATCCCAAAATGACTTCTTCAAGCCCTCTGGAACCTCGTGCCAGGCGTGTAATATGGAAATCTTCCGAACACATAAACCCACTTGTTTTCCATATTCCTTACGCCACTTTACACACGGTTGACCCAAGGCATTGTATTCTAGGTACATGGGCTCTTTGACTTTGAGGTTTTTCGTAGGACCTCGCCCTTTTCGTTTCTTTGAAGTTGTCGCTGTTTGAGTAGAAGCCGTCTCATCAATAGGAGGAGCATCATGAGCCAATTGCTCGTGTCTAACAAATGGGTCGTCTTCCTCAACGGCATGATCACCATCATCTAGGTCCTTCTCCTTCGTCGGATCGTAGTCCTTATCCGACTCACTATGGACATCGTCATCCACAGTCGCAATCTCGGGCACAATGTCATCTCTGAATAGATGCATTGTAGATCAAGTACCTGAAAGAGTAGAAAATAGAATTACATTAGAAAGTGACAAAAATCGTTAAAAAATACCGTTAAAAAAAGCAACTTGACCCTTAATTTCAAGCATATGAAACCTATTATCAATTCTAACAACTTCAACACATTTATATATACCAAATAGTGGTGTGTGCCAAGTTTCATTCATAACGAACAACGTTTAAGCTACTTTACGCCCGAAAATGCCAAAATTCATTCAAAACCGTTAAAAAACGCAACTTGACCCTTAATTTCAAGCATATGACAACTATTATCAATTCTAACAACTTCAACACATTTATATATACCAAATAGTGGTGTGTGCCAAGTTTCATTCATAACAAACAACGTTTAAGCTACTTTACGCCCGAAAATGCCAAAATTCATTCAAAACCGTTAAAAAAAGCAACTTGACCCTTAATTTCAAGCATATGACAACTATTATCAATTCTAACAACTTCAACACATTTATATTTACTAAATAGTGGTGTGTGCCAAGTTTCATTCATAACAAACGACGTTTAAGCTACTTTACGCCCGAAAATGCCAAAATTCATTCAAAACCGTTAAAAAACGCAACTTGACCCTTAATTTCAAGCATATGACAACTATTATCAATTCTAACAGCTTCAACACATTTATATATACCAAATAGTGGTGTGTGCCAAGTTTCATTCATAACAAACAACGTTTAAGCTACTTTACGCCCGAAAATGCCAAAATTCATTCAAAACCGTTAAAAAAAGCAACTTGACCCTTAATTTCAAGCATATGACAACTATTATCAATTCTAACAACTTCAACACATTTATATATACTAAATAGTGGTGTGTGCCAAGTTTCATTCATAACAAACAACGTTTAGGCTACTTTATGCCCGAAAATGCCAAAATTCATTCAAAACCGTTAAAAAATGCAACTTGACCCTTAATTTCAAGCATATGAAACCTATTATAAATTCTAACAACTTCAACACATTTATATATACCAAGTAGTGGTGTGTGGCAAGTTTCATTCATAACAAACAACGTTTAAGCTACTTTACGCCCGAAAATGCCAAAATTCATTCAAAACCGTTAAAAAACGCAACTTGACCCTTAATTTCAAGCATATGACAACTATTATCAATTCTAACAACTTCAACACATTTATATATACCAAATAGTGGTGTGTGCCAAGTTTCATTCATAACAAACAACGTTTAAGCTACTTTACGCCCGAAAATGCCAAAATTCATTCAAAACCGTTAAAAAACGCAACTTCACCCTTAATTTCAAGCATATGACAACTATTATCAATTCTTACAACTTCAATACATTTATATATACTAAATAGTGGTGTGTGCCAAGTTTCATTCATAACAAACAACGTTTAAGCTACTTTACGCCCGAAAATGCCAAAATTCATTCATAACCTTAAATAATTCATACCTTGTGAATCACTTAATTCAAATGTATTTCTTCCGTGTGATCTACACGCATATAACCAACATCATCATCATCTTCATTCACCGATTTTGGATTGATAAAGGGCGGGGAGTCTTCAAAAGCATTATATTCTTTCTCATCCTCAACATCACCTATACCAAGGATACTTCTTTTTCCCGGTATAACAATAGACCATTGTTTATTAGAAGGGTCTTCAATGTAAAATACTTGATTGGCTTGTGTAGCTAGTATGAATGACTCCTCACCATCACGCAAGCGATCCAAGTCTACAAGAGTGAATCCACAAGGGTCGTCATTTTTAACGCATCGTCGATTATTATCCACCCACTTGCATTTGAAAAGACCCATAGTGAAAGTACAATAGTCAAGCTCCCATATTTCATGTACCCGCCCGTAGTATACCGATTTAGCATCAACCGGCGATTGATCCTTGGCACTCGCGTAAAATGTAGATGACGACAAAATAGAAACCCCACTATTCTGCAGATACGATGACTTCTTATCTTGACTCTCAGTCCAAAATGTAAACCCATTGACATCGTAACCCTCATATTTGTTGACATCATCACGAGGACCAAAAGCTAACCACTTAACAGTTTCAGATACACCCTTTAGTTCTTCACATATTACTCGATTATGAAACCAATCAACAAACGTCTTGTTATGCAACTGCATCAATGCCCTGTCACCTCTAGACGGATATTTTGCGCGCAATATATCAAAATGCTCATTCAAAAACGGATGAACTTCTGAAATATGATGCAACACATACAGGTGTGCTTGTAACAGACTATCCCGAGAAGGTGTGATTGTTTTAGATCCAATTGTTCTTTTTCCCTCAAGTCTTCCTTCATGTCGAGAGGTGGGTAGTCCAATAGGCTTTGCCATAGCCATATACTCGGCTATAAAATTACCAATCTCATCGCTTACAGTGCCTTGAATCATACTCCCCTCTGGTTGTGCTGGATTCCTCACTTTGTTTTGTAACACACCCATGTGTCTCTCAAAAGGATAGCACCACCTTAGAAAAACTGGACCTAAAAGCTTGATTTCACGAACAAGATGAACAATAAGATGAACCATTATGTCAAAGAAAGAAGGTGGAAAATACATCTCAAACTTGCATAAAGTTACAATCACGTCGAGTTGAAGAGCATCAAGTTTAAAGGGATCAAGAACTTTACTACAAATAGTGTTGAAGAACGAACATAGCTCGGTAATAGCATATCTCACATGTTTTGGCAATATTCCACGTAGTGCGATCGGTAAGAACACTTGCATCATTACATGGCAATCGTGAGATTTCATGCTTCCCAACTTCAATTCACCATTAAGGGTCACAAATCCCTTCATGTTAGATGAGTACCCAGAGGGAACCTTAATGCCATACAAAGACTAACAAAAGGCCCGCTTCTCTGCTTTGGACAATGTGTAGCAAGCTGGAGGCAAATAAACTTTTTCACTACTCATCTTCTTCTTACCGACCTTTCCCTTGCTACTACCACCAACTTCATCAGTTCTTTCTCTTTTCTTACTCCCCTTAACCTGTGCCCACAACTCCGGACGAATACCAATAAAAGTGTATTAATCCCATAAAACTACATGTATTGAAAACAATCAGCTCCTTAAATAAAAATAACTATATAATAATTATATAATTATCATATGAATTGATAATTAAATAATCCAAAAAAATTAAAATTGAATTTCAGTCCTCTACATTTTTTCAATGGTAGTATTCTACTTCTTTTATGCGTTAGTGCTAGTTGCTGCTCCAACTTACTATTGATTACCATTACTTGTTCTTTCTTGTCCTTTGGTTCCTAAAATAAAAAAGATATGAATGCTTCCTTCACACTTTCGGTTCATTATTATTATTATTGTTTACTCTTGTTAATGCTTCCTTCTCTTAATGCATTTACTTGGGATTTTGTCGTTTTGAAGGTGCTGTCAATTGGTCTTCCCTGGACCTGATTTTTTTAAAAAAACTTTCAGCAATTCATTTTTTAGAGAATTAAAATATTTCTAACCAAACAAATGCATTATTTATAACAAGGAAATATGAGTTAACTACTGAAGTATTTACCATAACTCCTTGATTATATTTCCACCCCAACAAAATCCCAAGAGGCACTCCAAGCAAATAGTAGCATCCGAGATATGTATAACCCATTGTGCTTTGCCAACCTGATCCGAGTATTTACCATATTAGAATTTATGTAAAATACATGGGGAAAGTACTGTACAGAGGCTTTTGTAGATAAATTATCAATTTTATTAAAGAATGAAATTACATTATAGAAGAAAATAAAATGGATGAATATAAGCATGGAATATTAGAATTCCATGGAGTTTTTATCTTTTTGGTATCCTGGAGAGAGGCATTTTAGACTCTTATTGAATTGGAAAATGGAAATGTTAAAGATAAACACATGTAGGTGATGTAGGTATGTAGCCTTGTAGAGTTGTAGGCAGAGTGTGCATCAAGACTGAGATGTCACACGTCAATATTGTGTACATAGCTGATAATTATTTTTTTCGTCCCACTTATTTTGCGTTAATTGTTATTTGAATGTAATTTTCTATCAACTCCGCCCCATTTATAATTTGTTCAAGTTTCGCCACTAGTAGTGCACAACTTGAATGGTCATAGTTAGATATTTTGATGCTTATTCTTTAATGCTACATTCAACTCATTTTTTTTAATCTAAATAAGTGATTTGCCATGCATGGTACATATATATGACGTACACCTATCTAATATTATTTGAGGCTAGAGTCTAAGAATACTTTAGGAAATATGAATTTCCTTTTCGGACATAAAATTTTTTTTCAAATATCCTAATTGTATATCACATGTGGGTGCAAATAAGATCACATAGCGGCAATGATCGATCTCAATATTGAGTACACCAGTGAAGATCATAATGATCAAAGACCATATGAATATAAGGATTATGAGGATTCTGATACAGACTACAATCATGAGTTAAATTTTGAGAATCGAATAGAAGGTAATAATAATTTAATAGAAGATGTTGCAAACACCACTGAAAAACAAAACAACGATATCCTTCATCCAACGTCACAACCTTCTAATCCTCCACGAGAAGGAATGTTATTTGCATCGTGTGGGATGGTGATTAATTTCTATCATAATTTGCCAAGGAAAGTGGCTTTCAAATGAAATTAAGAAGTTGAGAGAGTGATTAAGGAGTTAAGTGTACAAATAACAATACATGCACAAGGATGAGGCTAGCATGTACAAAAGAAGGGAAGTTTATTCCTAGAGGCAAGGACCCAACAAAATTAGCACGGTCTCAGATTACTGGCTGTCAAGCTAAGATAAATACGACACTCGATAAGAAAAGTGGGCAATGGAAACTTACTACTGTGGTTTTAGAGCACGATCATTCCTTGGACCCCTTCAATTCAAAATTCATGTCTAATTACCGATTTATTAGTCCCCACAATAAAGAAATTATAATGACTAATGAAATGGCTGGGTTACCCATCGGTCGAAACTATGCAACATTTGCAGTGAGATATGGAGGATTTAGCAAAGTAACTTTCTCCGAAAAAGATTGTAGAAATTTAGTGACTAAATATAGGCGTTTGTCTCTTCAAGAAGGAGATTTTACAGCTATGGAGAAGCATTTATAGAAATGTCCACCAAACGACTAAAACTTTTATATGTATGACACAAATGATGATGGATCGCTTAAAAATGTCTTTTGGGCAGATGGAAGATGCAGGGCTGCCTATAAATTATTTGGAGATGTGGTTACATTCGATACCACATACTTGAAAAGTAGGTATAGAATGCCTTTTTGCCCATTCATAGGAGTAAATCAGCATGGATAATCGACTTTGCTAGGTTGTGCTCTTATTTCTTGTGAGGATACTGATATCTATATTTGGTTGTTCAAGACCTATGTCGGAAAAACCTCCTGAATGCTTCCTAACTGACCAATGCATGGCCATAGGTAAGATTTAATTTCACTAATAAACGTTATTTTTTCCTTGTAAAATGATTTTAATGTTTATCTAGTGTGTAGGTAATGCAATTAAGGATGTCTTTCCGAAGACAAAGCATCGATGGTGCATTTGGCATATCATGAGAAATGCAAAGAAGTATTTGAATTTCAACTCTAACAGTGATAAGATTCGAAAAAAATGCGACAAGCTCTTCAAGATTCTCTAAGTATTGAAGAATTTGAGAAACGATGGTTAGATATTGGTGAAAAATATGAGTTAAAGGAGGTGAATTGGTTTAATGAAATTTTTAATTTGAGGCATCAATGGGTTCTGGTTCATTTCAAGGATGAATTTTGGGCTGGAATTTCGAGCACACAACGTAATGAAAGTATGAATAATTTTTTCGAATCTTTTGTGCACCTCAATACCACATTGAGAGAATTTGTTCAACAATATTGTCTTGCTCTTGGAAAACGAGCAAATGACGAAGAGTTAGAAACATTTTGGTCGAATAATAAGCCAACTTTACCCCTCACCGAATATGTCATTGAAAGTGTATTTCAAAGGCTATACACATCAAAGAAATTTGTTGGCCCATTTAGTTTTGATGATAACGTAAACTTTAATAAACAAACATACTTTGTCTTTGAGATTGTTTTGATAGGTCAAATATCCGATCTTTATAAGGGTCGTTGATGGACCATTAAGCGTTGAAAAGGGATTACTTAGTAACTGTTCCAAGATCAAGTCAGAGTTCGAAGATTGGTCAATCGGAGACAGTGCAGTGTTCCCAGAATCAGCGGTCAGAGGAGAAGTCAACAAAAAATAATTAGGAAAATAATTTTTATTTTTATTTTTCTTTTTTAGATTTGTTGTACAGATGAATTAGTCTAGGATGCACAAGGAAATTAATTAAAAATTAAGATAACTAACTCCTAAAAAGTCTCCTTAAAATTAGGATCTTAAAATAAGTTTTCTTAAATTGTCTTAGCTATTTTTAGCTAAAAGACAAGAAAACTTGGAGTAACTACCAAGCTTTCCTACCACTCTCACGCGTAAACTAAGCCCTCAACTCCCACTATCTTTGATCATGGGATTATGGGTAGTTTAGATCTAAAAATCTATATAAATGATTTTTATACAACCGGCACATTTGGTGATCAATGGGAGAGAAATATTCATGTAAAATCATTAGAGTTCTCCCATGGAGATCAAGGGAGAAAAATCACTCATATCATTCGAGTACTCCCTTGGTGATCATTTGAGAGAGATTTATTTTTCCGAAAATATTGTGCCCAAAAATATTTCGTGAGGTTTATTTGATTTTAATTGCTAATTAATTTCAAGATTTAATCCTTGTGCTATTCTTGATATGATTCATTCATTTTAGATAAATCTTGTAAAGGGTTTATTTGAGAGTTTTTGTTATTTAGACTTGGGAAAGTCTAAAGGGTAGAGAGTAGAGAAACGGTAAGAGGTTACCGTGAGAAGAGTAGAGAAATGGTAAGAGGTTACCGTGAGAAGAGTAGAGAAACGGTAAGAGGTTACCGTGAGTAGAAGAGAAACGGTAAGGAGTTACCGAGAGAAGAAAAAGAGTAGAGAGGAGAAGTTATTTTATGTAATAGAGGAGTAATTTACATAAAATAATAGAGAAGAGAAATCCCTAGTGGGTCGTGGTTCTTTTTCCCACGTTAAATCTTGGTGTTCCTTTTATAGTTTTCTTTTATATTGTCTTGAGTATTTTTGATAATCGAATTCCGCAATAAAAAGGGCTAAAAATACTCAAAGGGCGCAAGTAACAATTCACCCCCTCCTCTTGTTACAGTTCATTGTCTCTAAGTGTTTCTACAATTGGTATGAGAGCCCTGTTCCTCATTTGATCAGGAAACCCTGAGAGCCGTATCTTGGTGTATTAGAGATGCAGAAAATGAACGAGCGCATGGAAGAAGGGTACTCTACTCAGAGACCACCAATATTCGATGGCAAATTCTATACTTATTGGAAAAACAGGATGGAGATCTTCATCAAAGCCGAAAATTATCAAGTTTGGAGAGTCATCGAAATTGGAGATTTTGAGGTAACAACTACCAACTCTAATAACGAGACTGTTCCCAAACCTATCACAGAATATGAAAAAGATGATTTTCAAAAGATGGAAATGAACGCTCTTGCTATTAAATTGCTTCATTGTGGGCTTGGTCCAAATGAACATAATCGCATTATGGGATGCAGAACCGCCAAACAAATTTGGGATCTGCTGGAGGTTACCCACGAAGGAACGAGTGAAGTTAAGCGTTCCAAGATTGATTTGCTCATGTCCAAATACGAAAGATTTGTGATGGAACCTAAATAAAGCATTCAAGAAATGTTTACAAGGTTCACGAATATCACGAATGAGCTTGTCTCCCTTGGAAGGCTAATTCCCTCAGATGAACAAGTGCGAAAAATCCTAAGAAGCCTACCTCAAGATGATCGTTGGAGAGCAAAGGTCACAGCCATTCAAGAATCTAAAGATTTCACAAAGTTTAATCTGGAAGAGTTGGCTGGTTCCCTGATGACTCATGAATTGCATTTGGGAACAGCTGACAGTTCCAGGAACAAGGGTTTGGCTCTGACAGCAAACGATCAAGAAGAATCAGAAACTGACGAGGAAGAGGTAGCCTTGCTGGTACGTAGGTTCAGGAAGTTCTTCAGGAACAACAAGTATAAAAATCAGAGAAACAACAAAGAAAGAGGAACTTCAAATTCCAAAACATATGAATGCTACAAATGTGGAAGTACCGAGCATTTAATCAAGGATTGTCCATTATGGAAAAATGAGAAAGGCAAAGGGAAAGCAAGAGAAACAGGAAGACAACCTACAAAAGGAAACTTCAACAAAGCCGATTTACGCAAAGCCATGATAGCTGCTTGGGGAGAATCCGAAAGCGAGACTGAAACCGAAGCTCCCGTTGAAGAAGAAGAAGTAGCTAATCTTTGTCTCATGGCAACGCATGATGAAAAGGCTAAAGGAAAAGAGGTACTGTCTACTGATCCATTTTCTGATTATTTATTTAAATTGGATAAACATAGATTAATTAGCATGATTTTAGAATCTCGCGAAAATTTGGAAAAACAAACAGCCATCTGTCTCAAAACTGAAAAAGACCTTAAAGCGTGTAAAGATCAAATATCCTACCTTAATTCTTTTAGGTCCGATGTGCAAACTCGATTCTTTGAATTGCTTGATCATAATGTGATGTTAAAAGAAGCTATAGAAAAGGTTAAAGAAGAAAACATCATGTTAAATATTGAATTGAATCAACTTAAGCAATTTGAGATGGAAGTAAAATACGAGTCTAATAAAGAAATTAAATGTGTCCTTTTACAAATGAAATTAGACCTAGAATCCGCCTTAAAAGAAAATGATCGACTTAAGCTTGAATTAAATTCAAGAGAAAAAGGGAAAATCAAAGAAGTTCCCAAATGGATTCTTAATGCTAAAACCAAAGGAATCGAAGGTCTAGGATATGACAAACATGATAAAAAGAAAAAGGTCTACGTTGATCTCCCAAGTAACAAAGTCTGTTCCTTTTGTGGCAAAACTGGGCACCTGAAACATCAATGTTTAAAAAAGGAACAGCATAACAAAACGAACCAAATATATGTCGATAGAGTTTGGATTAAGAAATATGATTCTTGTATAATCGAATGGAACCCAAGGATGGCTGGGTTCCACCCTCTAACAACTAATTTCGTTTTGCAGGTTCTAGTGAGGGGGAACAACTCATGGTATCTCGACAGTGGCTGTTCCAAGCACATGACAGGCGATAGATCAAAATTTCTCTCACTAGAAGCCTATGATGGAGGAACGGTGACCTTTGGCGACAACATGAAAGGTGAAATCATTGCAAAAGGCAAGATAGGAAGGTCAAGTTCCTATGCTATAGATAATGTATTTTTGGTCGAGAATTTAAAGCACAATTAAGTATTTCTCAATTTTGCGACAAAGGTAACTCTGTAAACTTTACTTCTGATAAGTGCATCATTTCTAGGAACGACACAGGAGACATCATTCTGGAAGGGATCAGAAAAGGGAACACCTACGTGGTGGACCTGCACACTGTTCCTAAAACCAGTCTAACATGTCTAAGCGTTATAGAAGATGACCCTCTTCTTTGGCATAAAAGATTAGGTCATGCTAGTTTTTCATTGCTTAATAATTTACGATCTAAAGACCTAGTAAGAGGATTACTGTCCCTAAAATTTCAAAAGTATGAAGTATGTGATCCTTGTGCTAAAGGAAAACATGCAAGGTCATCCTTTAAATCTAAAAATGTCGTGACCACCTCAAGACCACTTGAATTAATTCATATGGATCTTTGTGGACCTATGAGAATCCAAAGTCGCAGCGGTAAGCGTTATGTTTTTGTTATAGTTGATGATTACAGTAGATTTACATGGACTTTATTTTTATCTAGCAAAGATGAGGCCTTTGATGAATTTGTTGCATTCGCTACTAAAATTCATAAATCTAGTAACAATCAACTAGTCCACATAAGATCGGATCATGGTAAAGAATATGAAAATTCAAAGTTTATGGATTATTGTAATGAGCATGGTTTAAGTCACAACTTCTCCGCACCTAGAACACCACAACAAAATGGTGTGGTTGAACGTAAGAATAGGACTTTAGAAGAAATGGCTAGAACTATGTTGATTGCTAGTGGTTTACCTAGAAATTTTTGGGCTGAAGCCATTAATACTGCATGCTATATACTAAATCGCGTCTTAATTAGACCTATCACTTCTAAAACCCCCTATGAATTATTTAAAGGAATTAAACCTAATATTTCATATTTTCGAGTCTTTGGATGTCGATGTTTTGTGCATGTTAATGGAAAAAGAAATATACGTAAATTCGATGAAAGAAGTGATGAAGCGGTATTTCTTGGCTATTCATCTCATAGTAAAGCATATAGAGTTTATAATAAGAAAACCATGTGTGTTGAGGAATCTGTTCACATAATATTTGATGAGACTAACTTTATGACAAGTGAACAAGAAACAGGTGATTTTAAGATAGGTCTTGCTGATTTGGACGATGAAGAACTTATACAAAAGGAGCAAGATCAAGAAGAAGAACAACAGGTTCAGAATGCTGAACCAAATCAAGAACAGGAACCACAGGCAGAAGCCTACAGTTCCTAATCATGTTATCCCAAGAGAAAATCAAGAAGAAAGAACTGATGGTGAATCAAATCAGAATCAAGTCAATGAGCCTGCTTCCACATCTGTCTCCACCAGAGACTTTGTTCCAAGACCGTGGAAACACCAAAAATCACATCCACTTGACTTGATCATAAGCGACATGAACAAAGGAATACAAACAAGGTCACAAATGAGAAACTTTTGTGCACACTTTGCTTTTCTTTCAACAATGGAACCCAAGAATCATGAAGAAGCCTTACAAGATTCGGATTGGGTGGTAGCTATGCAAGACGAATTGAATGAGTTTGAAAGAAACAAAGTATGGCACTTGAAACCTAAACCGAAGAACAAGAAGATAATTGGATTGAAATGGGTATTCAGGAATAAGCTGGATGAACATGGAACAATCGTAAGAAACAAAGCAAGGTTAGTGGTAAAAGGTTACAATCAACAAGAAGGTATTGACTATACTGAAACTTTTGCTCCCGTAGCTAGATTAGAAGCTATTAGAATTCTTATATCATTTGCTGCTTTCATGAATTTTAAATTATATCAAATGGACGTAAAATGCGCATTCTTAAATGGGTTTCTAGAAGAAGAAGTGTTTGTGGAACAACCACCTGGCTTTGAAAACCCAATTTCTCCGGATCACGTCTACAAGCTTGATAAAGCTCTTTATGGGCTAAAACAAGCACCTAGACAATGGTACGAGAGATTATCTAAGTTTTTGATTGATAACAAGTTCATACGTGGTAAAATTGATAAAGCCTTATTCTTTAAGAATAAAGGTTCGAATATTTTAGTTGTTCAAATATATGTTGATGATATTATTTTTGGTGCTACTAACGAATCGTTATGTAAGGAATTTGCGGACCTAATGAGTAATGAATTTGAAATGAGTATGATGGGAGAATTAAATTTCTTCCTTGGTTTGCAAATTAAACAAACTGCTAACGGTATTTATATTCATCAACAAAAATACATAAAAGAACTTCTAAAGAAATATGGACTAGATAATGCTAAGACAAACCATACACCCATGGCCACTAACATTAGATTAGACGAAGACTCTAACGGAATTAATGTTGACCAAACAATGTATAGAGGCATGATAGGATCTCTACTATACTTAACAGCTAGTAGACCCGATATATCTTTTAGTGTTGGTTTGTGTGCTAGATTTCAATCAAATCCTAAAGAATCACATCATACGGCAGTTAAACGGATTCTAAGATATTTAAAGGGAACAGATGACTTATCCCTATTTTATCCGAAAAGTGATGTCTATGACTTGAAAGGGTATAGTGATGCAGATTATGCAGGTGATCTTGTGAATAGAAAAAGCACTTCAGGAATGGTACAGTTTCTTGGATCTTGTTTGGTATCATGGAGTTCCAAGAAACAGAACACAGTAGCTTTATCCACTGCAGAAGCTGAATACGTAGCAGCAGCAGCCTGCTGTTCCCAAATGCTTTGGATTAAACAACAGCTAAGAGATTTTGGTATTAAACTTGAATGTGTTCCTATTTATTGTGATAATACTAGTGCTATTTGCATTTCAAAAGATCCAGTGCATCATTCTAGAGTTAAACATATTCATATTAGACACCATTTTCTTAAGGATAACATAGAGCATAATAATATTATTGTTAAACATGTCAATACTAGTGATCAAGTTGCAGATATTATGACCAAACCGCTTCCAAGAGAACAATTTGAAAAGATGAGGTTGGAGCTAGGTATGATCAAGCTTCACTAAAGTTTAATGCTATTATTTCTCCTCAAAACATCTAAATCGGAAGGGTTCAATCAACCACAACAACCAAGATTGATTATTCAATCATTGCGAGATTTGGGTATGCTTCTATTTAAATTTATGTCTTAAACTTAATCTTGATTGCTTGCATGTTTGAACTGATTAGACCAAGTAGCATAACTTATTTTATATTATATATTATTATTTTAAATTATTACCCACATATTATAAATTATTTTTCGAAAAATCACAAAAATATTTTTATTTTCCACAAATTCCAGCATTTTATTTTTTAAATTATTTCGGTGAGCCAACATTATTTTATAAAATGGAAGACGGATCATCAAGGTGTTTCGGAAAGTAGTTATCTTAATCGACAAATTCAACGAACTTACACTTAAACTTTTCGTTACCTCACTCGGTTTATACGCTAAAACTAATTCAAGAAGTTGTACTTCTTTTCATAACCGTCCCTTCACACACTTTATATAACCCACTCCTAACGTCACATCAATCATTCACCATAATTACCAAAGTACAACTTCTCCTTTATCATTTCACAAACCTTCAACCCCCTTTCTTCTTCAAATCCCTAACCTTCCTCAAATTAACTCATCATCACCATGAAAACTCCCAAGACTTCATCTACCAAGAACACCAAAGAAAAAACACCCAAATTCATACAACCGGAACCTCTACAAGTCATTCACCTTACATTCGACAACCCACAATCATCAACTCCCTCATCACAACCCAAATCATCCTCAAAACCCATGCATGTTGGCACAAAAAGGGCTTTTTCCACCAAAGGAAGCTCATCTTCAAAACCGGCTAAAAAGGCCAAGGTCGTGGATCCTGATTGTGCAGAGGAGGTTGCCAAAGAGATGTCCGTAGGATTTGGTTTGGACAAGTATTGGTATGATTCTACTCCCTTTCCTCAATTACACGCTATTTTGAGTAATCAAGGGTGGGAGGAATTAATGAGTAATTTTTCTTGTAATCCTATTTATCCACATCTCATGAGAGAGTTCATCCAAAATTTCACAATCGACAATGGGGTTTGTTCTAGCGTCATTAAAGATATTAAAATTGAATTTAATAGTTTAATGTTGGGGGAATGGTTCGAAGTTCCAATGGTAGGGTTTGACACTTATTATGTTGGGTCAAAGATTGTTTTTTCGGGTATCACTGAAAAGACTGTTTTAAAATTTCTTGGTCAAGAAAACAAAAGGAGGTTTAGTCACATGTCTCTGTCTCCTCTACACAAGCTTCTTTACAACATTGCCCGTAGGTTTATTTTACCCCGCAATTCTAAGCGGAGTGAAGTAAATTTACGAGATGCAACTTTGATCTATTGCATGGCTAATCTCATTAAAATTAATTTTCCTTCATTAATGGTATCACATTTGTCTGAGTGCATTGAGAAAGGACTTATGGTTGGATATGGTGGCATATTGACGTGTATTTTTAAGAAGTTTGGAGCCCCAATGGATGGGCTAGAATTTCCTATGAGCGCTAATAATAAGATAAGTGAGAGGTGTCTTACCAATTTGCACCTCCAATTGAACGAAAAGGGGATTCTAGAGCATGCCGTTGAGGAGGTTGATGTAAGTTCTGATGAAGAAGAAGAGGAGAAAGTAGAAAAAGAAGAGGAGAAGGAAAGTAAAGGAAGAAGAAAAAGAAGATCAGGAGGATGTTCCCACTGCCACTACTGAGGCAGAAACTGATAGGGAACAGGAGGATGCTGTGAGTGAGGGGGAACAAGTTGAGGGAGAGGGAGAAAAGGAACAGGAAGATGATGAGGACCTTCATGTGCCTCTAAAGAAAATCAAGAAAACTTCTGTGCTCACACCACGAAAGAGCAAGAGGTTGGCTTCCAAAAGTTCCTCGAGCCAACATGATGATATTACTTCTCCAACCCCACCATCACCAAAACCAGACTCACCCACACCAGTTGACATTCCATCATCACCACCATCACCAATTCCCACTTCACCAACACCCACTGGTTTTGATAGGGATGACTCACCTTTTCCTCCAACTCCAATTGATCTTATCCTTGGTAAATTTGATTCCTTGCAGTCTCAACTCATTGCGTTTCAGAGTGAAGTTCGTGCCTCTTTATCTACTATTGCTGAGCAACTCACAGACATGGAAACACGTCTTGGTGCGAAGCTTGACACAGTGGAGGTGCAAACTGAATTTGTAGATGAGGAGCCTGCTGCCTGATCCTCCTGCTTCTGTTTTCATTAAAAATTTAATGTTTGGTTGGCCCATTTTATAAGTAACTTCTTAAACAATATTTTCTTTTGCTTTTCAATGTACCAAGCTGGGGTACAAAACAATTTATGTTTTGCTTATGCTACTAACTAACCCACAACTTTTTAATCGTTATATCATCTTTATTTTCTATCCCCATGGTCTATGATGTTTGAATGCTTGCTTTCATGATTTATGTTTGGCATTTATTTTATTAGTTTGCTGCTTACTATCTTAATTTGTCTAATGCTTGCCTTAGAGCTGTGGATTGATTCACACCCCTACTTTTTGATTGATGCCAAAAGGGGGAAGAGTAGCAAACAAACTTAAATGAATGCTTGTGAATGCTTAATGTTTTTGCTTAATCTTGAAAATTGATTCTTTGTCTTATGTTCTAAACTGATTATTGATTCTCTGTTTTGTTCTAATAACTTTAGGTTATTTTAGTTTGTTCTATATACTTAAGGGGAAGAGTAACAATTTGTTGACTTACTGTTTTGATATTCTTACTTCTTATATGAAATGAATTATTTGTCTTATGAAATGATCATCATGGGAGTACTTATGGATAATTTGATTTATTGTTGTTTGATATGATTTATTAAATATCACTTTGACTTATCTTTGATTCTCAAAACCTCATGATATTTTGAATTGCTTAGATTGTTGTGTTTCTTTATGTTTTTTCGTTTCTTAGTTAATTTTCTTAAGTTATATTTATTTTTATGTTTTGTTTTGTCATATTTTAAAAACTTAAGTCATGTTTAACCACATGATTTTAAAAAAAAAGTTTTAAAATTTATTTATTAGAGTAAATTGATTACATGAGAGTTTAGTAAGTTATTTGTAACGATTTAATTTACTAGATTTAGTTGAATGTGTGTTAATCTCAAGCATGTTCATTATATTTGTTTTACTCTATTTTTATTAAGTTTGTTTATAAAGTTTGTCATCATCAAAAAGGAGGAATTTGTTGGCCCATTTAGTTTTGATGATAACGTAAACTTTAATAAACAAACATACTTTGTCTTTGAGATTGTTTTGATAGGTCAAATATCCGATCTTTATAAGGGTCGTTGATGGACCATTAAGCGTTGAAAAGGGATTACTTAGTAACTGTTCCAAGATCAAGTCAGAGTTCGAAGATTGGTCAATCGGAGACAGTGAAGTGTTCCCAGAATCAGCGGTCAGAGGAGAAGTCAACAAAAAATAATTAGGAAAATAATTTTTATTTTTATTTTTCTTTTTTAGATTTGTTGTACGGATGTATTAGTCTAGGATGCACAAGGAAATTAATTAAAAATTAAGATAACTAACTCCTAAAAAGTCTCCTTAAAATTAGGATCTTAAAATAAGTTTTCTTAAATTGTCTTAGCTATTTTTAGCTAAAAGACAAGAAAACTTGGAGTAACTACCAAGCTTTCCTACCACTCTCACGCGTAAACTAAGCCCTGAACTCCCACTATCTTTGATCATGGGATTATGGGTAGTTTCGATCTAAAAATCTATATAAATGATTTTTATACAACCGGCACATTTGGTGATCAACGGGAGAGAAATATTCATGTAAAATCATTAGAGTTCTCCCATGGAGATCAAGGGAGAAAAATCACTCATATCATTCGAGTGCTCCCTTGGTGATCATTTGAGAGAGATTTATTTTTCCGAAAATATTGTGCCCAAAAATATTTCGTGAGGTTTACAAAATAAAGAGAGGAAATCTTGATTGATTTTAATTGCTAATTAATTTCAAGATTTAATCCTTGTGCTATTCTTGATATGATTCATCCATTTTAGCTAAATCTTGTAAAGGGTTTATTTGAGAGTTTTTGTTATTTACACTTGGGTAAGTCTAAAGGGTAGAGAGTAGAGAAACGGTAAGAGGTTACCGTGAGAAGAGTAGAGAAACGGTAAGAGGTTACCGTGAGAAGAGTAGAGAAACGGTAAGAGGTTACCGTGAGTAGAAGAGAAACGGTAAGGAGTTACCGAGAGAAGAAAAAGAGTAGAGAGGAGAAGTTATTTTATGTAATAGAGGAGTGATTTACATAAAATAATAGAGAAGAGAAATCCCTAGTGGGTCGTGGTTCTTTTTCCCACGTTAAATTTTGGTGTTCCTTTTATAGTTTTCTTTTATATTGTCTTAAGTATTTTTGATAATCGAATTCCGCAATAAAAAGGGCTAAAAATACTCAAAGGGCGCAAGTAACAATTCACCCCCCCCTCTTGTTACAGTTCATTGTCTCCAAGTGTTTCTACAAAATTTGAAGAGAGTTTCAAGAACAAGTGCGCTTGGTCACATATACTAGTGCGAAAAAAGTTGAAGATGATGGAAGATCATGTGTGTTCGTTGTGGTTACCAAAAGGGCTAAATGGCCATTCCTACGACAAAATAAGGTGACCCTTGATATAATTGGTAAAACATAATTAATATTATGCACCTGATAAAAATCCAACAACGGAGAGATACCTTATTTTACATAAGGAATTTGAGGAGATTTCCACCATGGCCACCGTTGATAATAAAACATAATTAATGTTTATGGAAATATTACACAATGCAAAAAAACAATTGAAGGCATCAGCTAAAGAATGTCAAGAAAAACCACATAGTGTTGATATAATTGGTAAGGTTTATGGAAGACATCCATCCCAATTGCAAAATAATGTTCAAAATGGTCCAGATGAAGGTGTGAATAATCAAGAGAAGGTGAAAGACCCGAAAGACTGTAGACAAAAAGGAAAACAACCAACTCATAGAAAAGGGTATAAAAATGATCATCATTCAAGGAAAAATAATCCACAATATCAGACATTAGAAAGCAATTAAGGTTATAGACAGGTTAAAACAAAACCTTGTGTAATGTCAAATGCAGTTTCTATTCATATGAGATATTCACTTTTAATGTTTTTTTACAGGGACTAATAATGCATTATCCATCACCAATGTCAAATTATGCATCTAGCTCTAATGCACAAGTACTATTCTTATACATTAGTTGCAAAATAATTTAGGTGTAATTAAAAAGATAAAATAATAGAATATTAAATTGCATTTCATACAGTTACACAATGATCCATAATCACCGTTTGGATACTCTATGGGTTACAATCATGCAACACAAGAAACTCTGGTAAGTTGACAAGTAAACATAGCAATAAATTGTATTTTGTTCAGTTACACAAATGTCCTTTGTCATAGTTTTATTTTATACTCCCTTAAAAATTGTTCGGCCTTCTAGAAGTACATATGGAGATTTAATGACATCGCATCCCCCGTTTCACGTCATGCAAGTAATGTCAAGTAAGTAGCCATAAATCGACTAAATTTCTTGATTAGTAGATGATATTTAAATGTATATGTTGTCGAATGAGGAGGTATATAGCGAGAGGCTAGCTTGGATAAAATGTTCGGGGCTTAACCCTATTTGATGGAGTTATGAGAATTTTAAGAAGTTGGGTGAGATTTGGGGTGAAGTATTACATGTGGACCATGATCATTATGATGTGAACAACCTAACCTATGCAAGGATCTTGATTCGAACCAAAACGATGAAATGTGTTGTTATGGAATGGGAATCGGGAGCTTGTGATATTTGGGTCAATGAAACTGAAGCTTGTGAGTGTAAAGAGCCGTGTCATATATTGAAAGATGATGGGAAAAGCAATGACATGGATGAAGAAATTCAAGAGAAGGTGGCCAATAGTGATGAATCAGATTCAACATCAAGGATTTGGGTTAGTGAGACACAAATGGGTACTAAACAGCAGCAGAAACAGGAGAACAACAGGGATGAATGGCATATGTACATGGATCCTCTAGTCTCTAATATTATAGTAAAACCTGTGGAAGAAATAAATATGGTAAAGTATTATCCCATTACAGCAAATGATTTAGTGTACCATGATATGGAATGCAGCTCACTGTCAAGGGTGCCTGAAAAACCAGAATTGTGACCATCAGGGAACACAGCTGGAATGCAATCATCAAGTCAATACCCCAGCTTGTTCGAATAATATGCATAGTCTTCGAGCGGACTCGAGTGTGAATACCCCAGCTAAGAGACCTCGAGGTAGACCTAAAAAGTCGACAATGCTACATCGTGCTACACAATCAACAAGTCAAATCCTACCCAAAAGCCTCTTTGAAGCTGAAGATAAGTGGAATATTGCTAAACTACTCGGAATGAAAGCAGCAAATGAGGAAGCAGTGATTGCCGAGTTGAGGAAGTCAAAAAGATTAATGGTGTTGGAGGAACAAAACCCAACCACGGGTTGATTGTAAGTACTCAACTCCTTATTTTGGTGTATTATAATGATCTTTATTATTATGAATTGTCTATTTTGGAATATAAGAGGGCTTGGGCGGGGGGAGAAATGTTTCAATTTAAAATCATTGATAAGTAGGTACAAAATATCTTTCTTCGGTCTGGTTGAAACAAAACACATACTATCATTTAATAGGCGGATGAGAAGAATGTGGGGTAGTGATTCTTCTGATTGGTGCGAAGCTCTTGCGTCTGAGACTAGTAGTGGTGGGTTAATTGTCATCTGGGATTCGAATATGTTTTGCGTTTCACAAAAACATATTAGAGATAGATGGATTCTATTGGAGGGGTGCTTTATTAAAGGAAATTTTAACTGCTATGTAGGGATTGTGTATGGTCCATGTGATAGAGTAAGTAGGGGTGAAATGTTTGAATCAATAAAAATGCTAACACAGAATATCAACAAACCTTTGCTACTGATGGGGGATTTTAATGAAGTTTTGAATCCATGGGAAAGAATGGGGCATACTAGATTTGATAGGAGCATGCGGGAATTTGTTGATTGGGTACAAGAACTACACCTTATTGATGTTCCTCTACATGGTATTCGTTTCACTTGGTCTAGAATGGGGTCACAAAGCAAGCTTGATAGATGTTTATGTGATAATGAATGGATGACTCAATTCCCTGAGCTGGTTCTTGAAGGCCTAAAAAGAGGTCCCTCTGATCATAATCCTCTTCTTTTATCACTTGAGAAACATGTGAACTGGGGGCTGAAACCGTTTAGGTGTTTTGATAGTTGGTTCTCTAACCCAACTTTTAAGGAATTTATTTACAAAGAGTGGAATGAATTACCTAAAATGAGCATGGGTAACAAACTAAAAGCTCTCAAAGGGCCACTGAAGACCTGGAGTAAAGAGAAATTTGGGTGCTTAGATAGTAAGATCGAAAAGCTAGAAAATGTAATTCATGATCCACAAAAGGCTGGGGAAGTGAGACAGTTAGACATTTTAGAGTGTTCTAGAATGCGTGCGGCACAAAATCAACTTCATGCTTGGATGATCAAAAGAGAGAGGATATGGAGACAAAGGGCGAGATCCTATGGTTTTAGTTTGAAGGATCACAATACAAAGTTTTTCCATGCAGCAACTATACTTAGGAGAAAAAGAAATGAGATCACACAGTTAGAAATAAATGGGAGAAGTATTGATTGTGTTGGAAATCTCAAAGAAGAAATAAGAAGATATTTTGTAGACCCCTTCTCTCTTGATAATACCCATGAGCGGGAATTTGACTTAGGCAATCATGCAATGATCAATGAAGACCAGATGCAGCTCCTTGAGGCGTTACCGTCTAGGGATGGGGTTAAACAGGCAGTGTGGGCTTGTGGGATCGATAAGGCACCGGGATATGATGGTTTCAATTTTAAATTCTTTAGAGAGATGTGGGATGAGATAAAAGATGACATCTACTTTTTCGTGGTTAAGTTCCTAGAATCGGGTGATGAGGCAAGGCCATTAATGTTACGTAGGTAACACTTATTCCAAAGGTGGCGAATCCAGTTTCTATTGAGGATTTTAGGCCCATTAGCATGGTGGGTGCGTTATATAAAATAATCTCAAAGCTGCTAACACTTAGGCTTAAAGAAGTAATGGCCCCCCTCATTGATGAATCACAGAGTGCGTTCGTGATGGATAGACAGATCCTGGATGGTGTGCTAGTGGCAAATGAAGCTATTTCTTGGCTAAAACGAAGAAAAATCCCAGGTGCTCTCCTCAAATAGACTTTCAGAAAGCTTACGATTTGTTAAATGGTCTTTCCTAAAGCAGGTCATGGTGAAGATGGGGTTTGCGGCTAGGTGGATTAGGTGGATCATGACGTGTGTGGGTTCAACCTCCTTATCGGTATTGCTAAATGGTTCTCCTCTAAAACCAGTTAAGATGGAGAAAGGTCTGCGTCAAGAAGACCCCCTATCCCCGTACCTGTTTATACTTGTGAGTGAAGCTCTTGTATGCCTTTTGAAGAAAGCAGAAGAGTTAAGGCTTATTGAGGGTGTGCCTATTGGTAAAGATGGGGTGATACTCAAGTATCTACAGTTCGCGGATGACACATTGATTTTTGTTCCTAAGAACAATTGTGTGGTCACTAATTATTTTCGTATGCTTGATGTATTTGCCCTGATGTCAGGTTTGAGTTTGAACTATAGTAAATCCCATATCATATCTTGGAGTTCGGGTGTGCATGAGTGGGCAAGGTCCATTGCTAGTACAAACGGGTGTAGCCACACTGTATGCCCTGTGAAGTACCTTGGATTGCCTTTAGGGGCAAATATGAACAATAGTGCCGCATGGAAACCAGTGATTGCAAAGATTGAAACTAAACTTGCCTCGTGGAAAATCAAGCTTCTCTCCAGAGCGGGTAGACTAACATTGATCAAAAGTGTTCTAAATAGCCTGCCGATATGAGTATGTTTAAAATGCCGAAAGTAGTCGCTCAAAGAATTGTAAGGCTACAAAGGAGATTCTTGGGGGGTGTCTACAAATAGAGCATTACCAACTCCTACTGTTAAATGATCGTCAATTGAACTCCCGAAGAAATTGGGTGGATTAGGAGTGGGTAATATTTTGCATAAGAATCTATTACTCTTGTTCAAGTGGTGGTGGAGATTCTCAGATTGTGATAATACGCTATGGAAACGGATTCTTATTTCCATATATAATATAAAAGGCTTGAAGGCCTCGAAACAAACTTTTGGTGAAATTAGGAGCGGTATCTGGGGTCATTTAGTTAGCAATGATGCCGATGTCATTAGGATCAGTGATATTTGCCCTGATGTCATTTAGTTAGCAATGATGCCGATGTCACGATTATGTTTTGGCACGATAAGTGGTGTCCCGGTGAAGCTTTGAAGGTATCATTTCCTAGACTTTTCTCAATTTCGTTGCAAAGGGATGCACTTGTTAGTCAGATGGGCGAATGGAATGCTAATGTATGGAGTTGGAATTTTCGTTGGAGAAGGCGCTTGTTTGAGTGGGACATTGATGAAGTGCAAAGATTGTCTGATTATATTGCACAGAGTACCCCAGTTCTTGATAAGAAAGATGGAGTTTCTTGGTTGGGTAGAGTGAGCTGCAAATTCGCCATGAAAGAGATTGCTGACAAAGTATATGAGTCTTATTCTCCCATTCTTCCTAGACCGGTCTCAAACTTCATTTGGAAGTTAAAGATTCCCCCTAGAGTTCAACTGGTTATATGGCTTGCAAATTTGGAGAAATTAAAGACGGGAGATATTCTTGTGGATCGTGGAGTATTAGACCATGTACATGTAGTGTGCCCTTTTTGTGATAGTATATTGGAAACTAACGCTCATGTTTTCTTAACTTGTAAATTTTGTTGGAGTATTTGGATGCAGGTCCTAAATTGGTGGGGTGTCTCTGGTGTTCTCAGTAATCGATGTGCCCATCTTTCACTTGAATAGAGCAGCTTAATGCCGAAGCGGTGTTAGAGGTAAACTCTGGAACCTCGTGTTTGGTTGTGTAATCTGGTCTCTTTGGTTTGAGAGAAACAAGATCAAGTTCGAGAATGGTAGGTGTGATGCAAGCAAGCTACTCTATACATTGAAGATCCATGTGGCAATCTGGGCTAAGGAGTTGCTTGGATTGGATGTTTCATCAAATGCTGTGTTTTCAAATAATGTTGATGCTCTTATGTTTTAGCCCATGCTTTCCAATATTATGTTTTTTCTTTGTGATCTGTGGAGTTGTAGCATGTGGTGTAATAGTATTAGTAGTGATTTTGTTGGGACATAGGCTTGGTGTGTAAGGTGATAGGCAAGTAAGATGGGCATGGATATTGCTTGGATTATTCTAGAGGTCACCCCTATGCGATGTTGTTGGTGGCCTAATTCTTGGTCCGCGGCTCCAATGGCTTTTTCCCCTCGCGGAATTTTTTATGCCAGCGGTGCTGTGGCTCCCAAGTTTCAGTGTTCTCGTTTTAACCATTATATATATTTACTAATTTTCAAAAAAAAATATACGTAAATATTATGATGACCATTTTAACAGGTCCAAACACTATGGACCCGCAAAAAGGAGGTGAAAAAAGATTAGGTTCAATCTATATGGACCCGCAAAAAGGAGGTGAGAAAAAACTTTGATCAACATAAGTTGCGGTCTTTAATGGTTAGGAAATTGAAAGTGATTACAATTTTAGTAAATTAAGCATTTGTTGGTTAGCATTTGTAATACTAAATTATTTAGTAATTAGTACTACATTTAGCATTTGCAATATTAAATTATTCTTTACAAAATTATTTATTTATTTTGTATCTCTCACCTATTTTTTTTATGGCTCAGTTCAATTAAAGATGGTCTCTCATAAAGACCGTCTCTCACTGTGTTTAATTTATATCTTGAAAATTATACTCTCAATTTTTTTTCTCTTAATTAATAATAACATTTAAAAAAAGTTAGAAATAAGGCCTTATTTGTTTTTGAATAGTACAACTATATAGCCCTGTATACCTATTAAATATTTTAATAGTACAGCTATATAGCCCTGTACACCTATTTTAATTTATATCATCACCTACTTAGTTTATTATAGTAATTTTTTGTTTTTTTAATGCCTCCTCATGAAGTTTATCTTTTCTATTTTTAATACTTTCAAATTTTTAATTGATATATGAATATTGTATTTCAAAAATATACAGACCAACCTGATTTGGAGCCTTGCAGTACTAAATTTGGCTTGAGTTAAAGAATTTCAATTAAAAATTTTAATTTCCATCAAAATTAAATGAAAAAAATCTGAACTAAAAAAACCTATCAAAATTTAACATAAATTGTAGAGTTAAAAACTCATTACTCATTATTCAATCAATGAATTTTTTTTATGCAACTATTCAATTTCCAGCAACCAATACAAAAATAAAAGTAATTTTAAAAAATCACATTAGCCCAAAACAAAACAAACCCAATATAGTCAATGTAAATAAAAAACCATTAAAAACATCTAAAGCTAATTAAAAATTACATAAATTCAGCCATAAAGAAAGTGAAAATAGAATAAAAAAATAGTACCTTTGAAAACAATGGTGTTAAAACACCTTACTGCCACACGAAAGAGAAAGCAATTTGCATTTTCATTGATGAAAAGCAAAAATCATAGTACTACAGCTTTATTGTCATTTAGTTACATGTGTGTAGGTTTGGTTAACACTTACAATGTGTTGTCAATATAACCAAGAATCAAGAATAGGAAAAGCACAAATGCTAATAACAAATTCATAATAGAAAAGAGAGAGAACAATGGAAAAATATGCTAGCTGGACAAAGCCCTTCGGTCCATAATACCTTAATTTGTAAACTTAAACAAACTCAACGAAATGGAAAGATTAATTTAAATTTGGAAATTTTAGAGTTTAAACATGGGAATTGAAAAAAGATATTAAAGTCATTAAAAGTGAAGAGAAAACATTATATACTTTATATAATATTTAATATTCATTTCATTCATTAAACATTACATAATACTCCCAGCCATTAATATTAAAAAGTTAAAATCCAAAAATCACAATTGATAAACATAGATGCATCAAAGTAGTTTATAATAATATCCTCAAAAAAAGTAGTTTAGAATATTTCATCTTCAAAACAAAACCAAAGGCACCACTCCCAAAGCATATGATGCTAAAACCTCAATCAAGTTCAAGATTAATAAAAACTTCAGTTTTTGTCGCTCCACCACTGTCATTTGTAATTTTTGTCTTCTTAGTTGATGGAGGAGTTCCTTCAAATATTTTTTTTTTCAGATTTGGACTCTTTAATTTTTGACTCTTGAATTTTGGAGAATTAATAAATACTTGAGCAATTTCACTTATATGAGAAAGATACACTTCTTCACCAAGCATCTTAAGCATGTTAGCAACAGGATACTCTTGTAGCATAACATCCTTCCTCACTAGAGCAAAACCTAACCCAATTAATAGTTTCAGAAATTCCTTCATTTCAATTTTTTGCTTATTGTATTCAAACATTGCATCATCATACAAATTTTTGTAACATGAAATACTAGAACTCACTGGAGAGAAACTTTTGTATGGTGAGATATTAGAGCTCATTGTAAGGATATTAATTGGGTATGAGATATGAGATAATAGATTGATTAATCTTTGCTTTTTATTATAGAATACATATATTGGGAATCAAAGAAAACACTTTTTCTTATGGAAAATTGTTTCCTGAGAAGGTGGGAATTGTACTTGGGAAAAGGAAGGGTTTTTCTTTATAACAAAAATTCAAAATAACAATTATTTATTGGAGAATACTACCAGTTTGTTTATTTTTTTTAGAATAAATAACTTTTTTTAATTTTTTTCCTTCCTTTTATTTGTTTTACTTTACCTTCTTTATCCTTTAAAAATATTTTTATTTTTTAATTACCTATTTATTTCAATAAAAAATGATATGATATTAGGAATAATAATAAAATTTCAACTGTAAAAGTTGGATAATAATAATAATAATAATAATAATAATAATAAATAATAATAATAAATAATAATAAATAATAATAATAATAATAATAATAATAATAATAATAACAATTTTTAGAGAGATGTTTAGAGAGAGAGTGAGAAAAGGTGTTGTGGGTTTGTCTACGGGAAATCAAAAGGACATTGTTATTTTCAAAAATTTGCAGGAGCACCGCCCTAGGCAACACCAATGTAGTAACCAGCAGGTCCTTGCCCAGCAAGCTTTTGACCGAGGGTACAATGGAAAATCGCATGGCTTCCACACCAGATACAACACCTCCTTCCGTGGCTTCCACCCTCACTAGTGGAAAAAAAGCTATTGGCTGCTACTTATTGGCTGCGGTTTTTAGGCACACGCAGCCAATATGAGTAAAAAAAATGTGGTAAAAAAAACATTAACAAGGGCTGCGGTTTTGTCTACTGTCCGCAGCCCCAAACTGAAGCCAAAAAAAAAAATAGGTAAAGGGCTGCGGTTTTTTATCTGTCCGCAGCCCCAAACAGTCTTCAATATAAGACAATTAACCCAAAAAAAAAGAAAAAGGAAAGGGCTGCGGTTTTGATATGTGTCCGCAGCCCAAAACTAAGGCCCAATCCAAGAAATTACATTTAACCCTAAAATAAACCCTAAAAAACGCGCCTCACTTTCTAAAGTTTATAGAAGACGCCTTCCTTCACTCCTTCACGACTTCCTCTCTCCTCTCTTCAAAACTTCTGAAATTTTGACCCTAAAATTACAGTCCTTCACTCCTTCCTCTCTCCTCTCTTCAAAACTTCATTCAAGAAATTTCTGGGCAAAAAACGCCTTCCTTCACTCCTTCCTCTCTCCTCTCTCTATGCGAAAATTTTCTGAAATAATTTTTTTAAGATAATTTCAGAAATTTCTGGGCAAGAAATTTCTGAAATTTCTGGGCAAAAAACGCTTTCCTTCACTCCTTCACACCTTCCTTCACTCCTTCACTCCTTCGAATCAGATTGAAGATTGAAGATAATTTCGAATGGAATAAAGAAAATCATCATCTTCTTCAAACAATGAAAATCAGATCTGGGTTTTTCGATTTTTCATTTTTTTGTTGTAATTTTTTTCATTGTAATATTGTTGTATTTTTCGATTTTGTTGTATTTTTCGATTTTCATTGTAATTTTTAGGTCTTGATTATTGTAAGATCTGGGTTTTTATGTAAATTTTTGATTATTGTAAATTTTTGATGTAAATTTTTGATGTTTGTAAGATTTGGGTTTTTTATGATTCTCTTCATGTTTTTAATTTTTAGATCTTAATTTTTTATTATTGAAGATGTAAATTTCAGATCCTTTTGTTTGATGTTCTTAATTTTTAAATTTATTGTTCTTAATAAAAAAACAAAATTCAAAAAAAAAAATAAAAAAATTTGAAAATGGTGTAAGGGCTGCGGTTTTTTGACCTGTCCGCAGCCCTTTAGTCTTTTTTGGGCTGCGTATCTTGACCGCAGCCCTTATCTAATATTAAGGGCTGCTACAATAATGGCTGGGGTCAAAATACGCAGCCCATAATGGCTAAAAAACCGCAGCCCTTAAGGTTTTTTCCACTAGTGCCTCAACCATCCTTTGAGCGTAGGGCGAGTCATCGAGGGGCTACCCGCCTCCAGTGGAGGTGTGGTCCTCGGGAGCTCCCCTCCTCTTTGGATGGCCGTCGTCATGCCGGAAGCATCACGCTGTTCATTGACGGAATATCCAAATTAAAACCGTCGAACCCAGTAAGTTGAGAAGTGTTTTTGAAGGAGAAGGTGTTGTTTTGGATTTTTTTATTTCAAAAAAACAGAGAAAGGGCAAAGGAGACTTGTTTGGGTTTGTAAGATATCAACACCACGAGGAGGCGGAGAGGGCCATAAAGCATCTTCATGGTCATACGGTTTTGGGTAAACGGATGATGGTATCCAAAGCCCGTTATGACAAAGGCGGGCAGCCGTTCTCTGGGAAACAACAGGTAAACACGGGTCCTGCTCAGTCAAGGAGGAGGAGGATCATTAGCCCAGCACTCCGAGATGCCAGGAAATACAAAGACGTGCTCTTGGGTAAGAAACGCACAGAACCATTTAGGCCTGTTCAAAAAAACCCGACCCGTTTGACCCGACCCGTTGACCCGCCGACCCGCATCTTAAATGGCGGGTCACAAAAGTAAAAAAATTATAAATTGCGGGTCGGGTACCCGACCCGCTTTAACCGGGTCGGGTCATGGGCCGAAAAATATTTTAAAGCGGGTACCCGTTGACCCGCTTATTGTAGAGGAGTTTTTTTTTTTCAAAAAAGTTTTTTTGTATGCATTATTAAAATTGTAAAACATTAATTTTTTTTCTAAAAGTTGCTTGCGTTCTTTAATTTGTTCTTATTCTGATTTCTTAGTGCCATGTCTCAAATCTCTATTGCTCTCATCTCGTTCCTGAATTTTTAATCTCTACACTCAAGACTCCTTTTTAAAATCTTGGGCATCCAAAGTAAACAGCTAGAACTACAGGTTAATAGCAACTCAAAATACTTTTCATTAATTTTCCTTTGTATTTTTATGATTTATTTCTTTTCATATTAATATGAATCCTAATTAATAAATTGGGTTTACTAATCTTTCAAAAATAGATTTTTTTTTTCAATAAAATCTGACTTTTCTTCATTATTTTTATTGCTATTATTATTTGCAGTTGAAGGATCTTATAAATTGAAATACACATAGTGGATTTCAATACAAGATCTTAATTCCATGTTTAGAACTATACATGCACAGGTTTTTCCTTTTTGATTTTGCATAAGTTCATGTTTTCCAATTGTTTTATAAAAGAATGCATGCTAAATTTCTAATGTACTGATTAATTTAACAAAAGTTGTCTTGCTTATTATGCCATTAAAAAAATTGACAAAAAAGTGTTCCAAAATAATCATTTAGAAGCTGCCAGAAATTATTATCTCAAAAAAAAAAAGCTGCCAGGAATTAATAAAAAGCGGGTACTCGTGTCCCGACCCGATCTTTTCGGGTACCCGATTTTCGGGTGCCCGGAAAAAATCGGGCTGGGACACGGGCCATTGAAATAGGTACCCGACTAACCGGGTACCCGGCTTTTCGGGTACCCGAAATGCCGGGTACCCGGTTATGAACACCCCTAGAACCAACAACAATGGAGGAGGCAAACGTCATTCCGTTCTTACTCTCTGTGACGGTAAAGGAGAACGTGAAAGTGTCAAACCAACTGAACAATGCTATCATTGTAGAAAACGCCGACGTTATGGACCACGACTTGTTATCGGTGAAGCTCGAAAAGATGAAATCGCCTTATGTGGGTAAGTTCTCTCTCTCCCCTACAAATAGGGATGGTCACGGGTGTAGGACCCTGTTGGACCCGCCCCAGACCCGCCCCTTTTTTAAGGGTCTGGGTCTTATTTTTTGAGACCCATCGGACCCGGGTCGGATCTGGATCTAAAAATTATTTGGCAGGTCCGGGTCCGGGTCCGATATCCGGACCCTGGACCCGCCCCTTGGACCCTTATAAATATTAAATTGTCCATTTTTATTTGTCTTCTACGCATGAATTATGCCCTCAACACCTATTTTCTTTTCATATAATCATAATATCATAATATATATAAATAATATATATGCTACTTGCTAAGTGTTAACCCAATTACCCTTATTTCATGGACTCGAACTAGTGTTTATAATAAAATTTAAGCATATATTGGTGACGTTATGCGAGTTTAGATGTAAAATTATTATTAAATATTTGTAAAATACGATAATAACTCTCACAAATATACGAAAAATACAATGACTTACAAATGTTTCAAATTTAACAAATCAAAGAGACTTATTTTAGACCCACTAAGGACCCATTAAGGACCCTAGACCCATCAGATTCGGAGGGTCCGGGTCCGGGTCTGAAAATTTTGGACCCTTAGTGTCCGGATCCGGGTCTGGATCTCAAAAAATTTAAAGGGTCCGGGTCCGGGTCTGGTTGGACCCGCTCCAGACCCGCCCCATGACCATCCCTACCTACAAAGATCGTGTTTTTCTTTTCATCTGAAAATGAAATGGAAGGAGCCTTGGAAGAAGATAGTGAATTTTGGAAGTATTTTGACGTCGTAAGGCGATGGTCTGACGGGGAATCTTTTGGTGAAAGAGTCGTGTGGCTTGAGTGCTTCGGGCTTCACCCGAAATGTTGGAGTAGTGAGACCATTAAAACTATTGGCGAGCAATGGGGACCGGTATTGAGTGCGGATCAGGGAGTCGACGGGCCGACAAACTTAACATATGCCCGCTTCAAAGTTAGAACAAAAGCACAGAACCGTATTGATGCCCGAGTGCGAGTATTGTTCGAAAATGGCTGCTGCGACGTGTGGGTTAAAGAATGCTATGTGTGCTCGTGTAACTGTCTGTGTAGCAATGGAAAGCGTGGGGAGTTGAATAAGGTCAGTGTGGAGCTGTTTACAATGAACCATGGGGATAAGGATTATGAGAGGAATGTGGTGGAGGGGGAAACGGACCAGCTGTCCAATGATACACAAGATGCAGTGGGTTTTGAGCAGCAGCATCTCAATTACATTAATGCCTCAGTGGGTCAGCTTGATGATGAAATGGCGTGGGAAAAATCCCCAACTGTTGCGTGTGACAGGTTTGTTGACGGTGGAACAAGCCGGACTGTTTGTAACAAGAAGCATACGGACCAGGGATATATTGCTGCTGTTATAAGTGATGAGGGAGCAGCTGTTATAAGTGATGAGGGTGAAGCTGTGGGTTTGATTATGGAGGGCATGGCTAAGCAAAGGGAGGATGGGGAAGTAGTAGGCAGTGAGCAACTTTTTGCAGTAGGTGAGGATTTGCAGATACATACAAGGCAGGAGGGGATTTCGTGCAGTGCTGAACCAGGAGTTGAAATCGTTGATAATTCCAGTGAGGTTATTGAACTAACTACCCAATGAAGAGTGCAGGATGGTGTCTGGTTTGACCCTATTTTGGCCGTAGAATATGCGAACCATAGGGAACATCTTGGGTCCAATTTGAACAGCAACTCCATAGGGATTTCCACCAGCTTACCACAAAAAAGGCCTAGAGGAAGACCCAAAAGGGTCAATGACTTTCTCCCTGAGCCACTCTATGTTCCTTCAACCCCGGCTAAAGGTGAGCTTGAAGCCTTGGAGACATGGAACACGGCAAAAATACTTGGGGTAAAATCATCCAATGAAAAAGCGGTAATCTCGGCGCTTCGAAAGTCTAAAAGATTGTTGGTCATGGAGGAAAACAACCCTTCGGGGCATTTGGATGCAGGTCCTAAATTGGTGGGGTGTCTCTGGTGTTCTCAGTAATCGATGTGCCCATCTTTCACTTGAATAGAGCAGCTTAATGCCGAAGCGGTGTTAGAGGTAAACTCTGGAACCTCGTGTTTGGTTGTGTAATCTGGTCTCTTTGGTTTGAGAGAAACAAGATCAAGTTCGAGAATGGTAGGTGTGATGCAAGCAAGCTACTCTATACATTGAAGATCCATGTGGCAATCTGGGCTAAGGAGTTGCTTGGATTGGATGTTTCATCAAATGCTGTGTTTTCAAATAATGTTGATGCTCTTATGTTTTAGCCCATGCTTTCCAATATTATGTTTTTTCTTTGTGATCTGTGGAGTTGTAGCATGTGGTGTAATAGTATTAGTAGTGATTTTGTTGGGACATAGGCTTGGTGTGTAAGGTGATAGGCAAGTAAGATGGGCATGGATATTGCTTGGATTATTCTAGAGGTCACCCCTATGCGATGTTGTTGGTGGCCTAATTCTTGGTCCGCGGCTCCAATGGCTTTTTCCCCTCGCGGAATTTTTTATGCCAGCGGTGCTGTGGCTCCCAGGTTTCAGTGTTCTCGTTTTAACCATTATATATATTTACTAATTTTCAAAAAAAAATATACGTAAATATTATGATGACCATTTTAACAGGTCCAAACACTATGGACCCGCAAAAAGGAGGTGAAAAAAGATTAGGTTCAATCTATATGGACCCGCAAAAAGGAGGTGAGAAAAAACTTTGATCAACATAAGTTGCGGTCTTTAATGGTTAGGAAATTGAAAGTGATTACAATTTTAGTAAATTAAGCATTTGTTGGTTAGCATTTGTAATACTAAATTATTTAGTAATTAGTACTACATTTAGCATTTGCAATATTAAATTATTCTTTACAAAATTATTTATTTATTTTGTATCTCTCACCTATTTTTTTTATGGCTCAGTTCAATTAAAGATGGTCTCTCATAAAGACCGTCTCTCACTGTGTTTAATTTATATCTTGAAAATTATACTCTCAATTTTTTTTCTCTTAATTAATAATAACATTTAAAAAAAGTTAGAAATAAGGCCTTATTTGTTTTTGAATAGTACAACTATATAGCCCTGTATACCTATTAAATATTTTAATAGTACAGCTATATAGCCCTGTACACCTATTTTAATTTATATCATCACCTACTTAGTTTATTATAGTAATTTTTTGTTTTTTTAATGCCTCCTCATGAAGTTTATCTTTTCTATTTTTAATACTTTCAAATTTTTAATTGATATATGAATATTGTATTTCAAAAATATACAGACCAACCTGATTTGGAGCCTTGCAGTACTAAATTTGGCTTGAGTTAAAGAATTTCAATTAAAAATTTTAATTTCCATCAAAATTAAATGAAAAAAATCTGAACTAAAAAAACCTATCAAAATTTAACATAAATTGTAGAGTTAAAAACTCATTACTCATTATTCAATCAATGAATTTTTTTTATGCAACTATTCAATTTCCAGCAACCAATACAAAAATAAAAGTAATTTTAAAAAATCACATTAGCCCAAAACAAAACAAACCCAATATAGTCAATGTAAATAAAAAACCATTAAAAACATCTAAAGCTAATTAAAAATTACATAAATTCAGCCATAAAGAAAGTGAAAATAGAATAAAAAAATAGTACCTTTGAAAACAATGGTGTTAAAACACCTTACTGCCACACGAAAGAGAAAGCAATTTGCATTTTCATTGATGAAAAGCAAAAATCATAGTACTACAGCTTTATTGTCATTTAGTTACATGTGTGTAGGTTTGGTTAACACTTACAATGTGTTGTCAATATAACCAAGAATCAAGAATAGGAAAAGCACAAATGCTAATAACAAATTCATAATAGAAAAGAGAGAGAACAATGGAAAAATATGCTAGCTGGACAAAGCCCTTCGGTCCATAATACCTTAATTTGTAAACTTAAACAAACTCAACGAAATGGAAAGATTAATTTAAATTTGGAAATTTTAGAGTTTAAACATGGGAATTGAAAAAAGATATTAAAGTCATTAAAAGTGAAGAGAAAACATTATATACTTTATATAATATTTAATATTCATTTCATTCATTAAACATTACATAATACTCCCAGCCATTAATATTAAAAAGTTAAAATCCAAAAATCACAATTGATAAACATAGATGCATCAAAGTAGTTTATAATAATATCCTCAAAAAAAGTAGTTTAGAATATTTCATCTTCAAAACAAAACCAAAGGCACCACTCCCAAAGCATATGATGCTAAAACCTCAATCAAGTTCAAGATTAATAAAAACTTCAGTTTTTGTCGCTCCACCACTGTCATTTGTAATTTTTGTCTTCTTGGTTGATGGAGGAGTTCCTTCAAATATTTTTTTTTTCAGATTTGGACTCTTTAATTTTTGACTCTTGAATTTTGGAGAATTAATAAATACTTGAGCAATTTCACTTATATGAGAAAGATACACTTCTTCACCAAGCATCTTAAGCATGTTAGCAACAGGATACTCTTGTAGCATAACATCCTTCCTCACTAGAGCAAAACCTAACCCAATTAATAGTTTCAGAAATTCCTTAATTTCAATTTTTTGCTTATTGTATTCAAACATTGCATCATCATACAAATTTTTGTAACATGAAATACTAGAACTCATTGGAGAGAAACTTTTGTATGGTGAGATATTAGAGCTCATTGTAAGGATATTAATTGGGTATGAGATATGAGATAATAGATTGATTAATCTTTGCTTTTTATTATAGAATACATATATTGGGAATCAAAGAAAACACTTTTTCTTATGGAAAATTGTTTCCTGAGAAGATGGGAATTGTACTTGGGAAAAGGAAGGGTTTTTCTTTCTAACAAAAATTCAAAATAACAATTATTTGTTGGAGAATACTACCAGTTTGTTTATTTTTTTTAGAATAAATAACTTTTTTTAATTTTTTTCCTTCCTTTTATTTGTTTTACTTTACCTTCTTTATCCTTTAAAAATATTTTTATTTTTTAATTACCTATTTATTTCAATAAAAAATGATATAATATTAGGAATAATAATAAAATTTAAACTGTAAAAGTTGGATAATAATAATAATAATAATAATAATAATAATAATAATAATAATAATAATAATAATAATAATAATAATAATAATAATAATAATAATAATAATAATAATAATAATAATAATAATAACAATTTTTAGAGAGATGTTTAGAGAGAGAGTGAGAAAAGGTGTTGTGGGTTTGTCTACGGGAAATCAAAAGGACATTGTTATTTTCAAAAATTTGCAGGAGCACCGCCCTAGGCAACACCAATGTAGTAACCAGCAGGTCCTTGCCCAGCAAGCTTTTGACCGAGGGTACAATGGAAAATCGCATGGCTTCCACACCAGATACAACACCTCCTTCCGTGGCTTCCACCCTCACTAGTGGAAAAAAAGCTATTGGCTGCTACTTATTGGCTGCGGTTTTTAGGCACACGCAGCCAATATGAGTAAAAAAAATGTGGTAAAAAAAACATTAACAAGGGCTGCGGTTTTGTCTACTGTCCGCAGCCCCAAACTGAAGCCAAAAAAAAAAATAGGTAAAGGGCTGCGGTTTTTTATCTGTCCGCAGCCCCAAACAGTCTTCAATATAAGACAATTAACCCAAAAAAAAAGAAAAAGGAAAGGGCTGCGGTTTTGATATGTGTCTGCAGCCCAAAACTAAGGCCCAATCCAAGAAATTACATTTAACCCTAAAATAAACCCTAAAAAACGCGCCTCACTTTCTAAAGTTTATAGAAGACGCCTTCCTTCACTCCTTCACGACTTCCTCTCTCCTCTCTTCAAAACTTCTGAAATTTTGACCCTAAAATTACAGTCCTTCACTCCTTCCTCTCTCCTCTCTTCAAAACTTCATTCAAGAAATTTCTGGGCAAAAAACGCCTTCCTTCACTCCTTCCTCTCTCCTCTCTCTATGCGAAAATTTTCTGAAATAATTTTTTTAAGATAATTTCAGAAATTTCTGGGCAAGAAATTTCTGAAATTTCTGGGCAAAAAACGCTTTCCTTCACTCCTTCACACCTTCCTTCACTCCTTCACTCCTTCGAATCAGATTGAAGATTGAAGATAATTTCGAATGGAATAAAGAAAATCATCATCTTCTTCAAACAATGAAAATCAGATCTGGGTTTTTCGATTTTTCATTTTTTTGTTGTAATTTTTTTCATTGTAATATTGTTGTATTTTTCGATTTTGTTGTATTTTTCGATTTTCATTGTAATTTTTAGGTCTTGATTATTGTAAGATCTGGGTTTTTATGTAAATTTTTGATTATTGTAAATTTTTGATGTAAATTTTTGATGTTTGTAAGATTTGGGTTTTTTATGATTCTCTTCATGTTTTTAATTTTTAGATCTTAATTTTTTATTATTGAAGATGTAAATTTCAGATCCTTTTGTTTGATGTTCTTAATTTTTAAATTTATTGTTCTTAATAAAAAAACAAAATTCAAAAAAAAAAATAAAAAAATTTGAAAATGGTGTAAGGGCTGCGGTTTTTTGACCTGTCCGCAGCCCTTTAGTCTTTTTTGGGCTGCGTATCTTGACCGCAGCCCTTATCTAATATTAAGGGCTGCTACAATAATGGCTGGGGTCAAAATACGCAGCCCATAATGGCTAAAAAACCGCAGCCCTTAAGGTTTTTTCCACTAGTGCCTCAACCATCCTTTGAGCGTAGGGCGAGTCATCGAGGGGCTACCCGCCTCCAGTGGAGGCGTGGTCCTCGGGAGCTCCCCTCCTCTTTGGATGGCCGTCGTCATGCCGGAAGCATCACGCTGTTCATTGACGGAATATCCAAATTAAAACCGTCGAACCCAGTAAGTTGAGAAGTGTTTTTGAAGGAGAAGGTGTTGTTTTGGATTTTTTTATTTCAAAAAAACAGAGAAAGGGCAAAGGAGACTTGTTTGGGTTTGTAAGATATCAACACCACGAGGAGGCGGAGAGGGCCATAAAGCATCTTCATGGTCATACGGTTTTGGGTAAACGGATGATGGTATCCAAAGCCCGTTATGACAAAGGCGGGCAGCCGTTCTCTGGGAAACAACAGGTAAACACGGGTCCTGCTCAGTCAAGGAGGAGGAGGATCATTAGCCCAGCACTCCGAGATGCCAGGAAATACAAAGACGTGCTCTTGGGTAAGAAACGCACAGAACCAACTAGGCCTGTTCAAAAAAACCCGACCCGTTTGACCCGACCCGTTGACCCGCCGACCCGCATCTTAAATGGCGGGTCACAAAAGTAAAAAAATTATAAATTGCGGGTCGGGTACCCGACCCGCTTTAACCGGGTCGGGTCATGGGCCGAAAAATATTTTAAAGCGGGTACCCGTTGACCCGCTTATTGTAGAGGAGTTTTTTTTTTCAAAAAAGTTTTTTTGTATGCATTATTAAAATTGTAAAACATTAATTTTTTTTCTAAAAGTTGCTTGCGTTCTTTAATTTGTTCTTATTCTGATTTCTTAGTGCCATGTCTCAAATCTCTATTGCTCTCATCTCGTTCCTGAATTTTTAATCTCTACACTCAAGACTCCTTTTTAAAATCTTGGGCATCCAAAGTAAACAGCTAGAACTACAGGTTAATAGCAACTCAAAATACTTTTCATTAATTTTCCTTTGTATTTTTATGATTTATTTCTTTTCATATTAATATGAATCCTAATTAATAAATTGGGTTTACTAATCTTTCAAAAATAGATTTTTTTTTTCAATAAAATCTGACTTTTCTTCATTATTTTTATTGCTATTATTATTTGCTGTTGAAGGATCTTATAAATTGAAATACACAAAGTGGATTTCAATACAAGATCTTAATTCCATGTTTAGAACTATACATGCACAGGTTTTTCCTTTTTGATTTTGCATAAGTTCATGTTTTCCAATTGTTTTATAAAAGAATGCATGCTAAATTTCTAATGTACTGATTAATTTAACAAAAGTTGTCTTGCTTATTATGCCATTAAAAAAATTGACAAAAAAGTGTTCCAAAATAATCATTTAGAAGCTGCCAGAAATTATTATCTCAAAAAAAAAGCTGCCAGGAATTAATAAAAAGCGGGTACTCGTGTCCCGACCCGATCTTTTCGGGTGCCCGGAAAAATCGGGCTGGGACACGGGCCATTGAAATAGGTACCCGACTAACCGGGTACCCGGCTTTTCGGGTACCCGAAATGCCGGGTACCCGGTTATGAACACCCCTAGAACCAACAACAATGGAGGAGGCAAACGTCATTCCGTTCTTACTCTCTGTGACGGTAAAGGAGAACGTGAAAGTGTCAAACCAACTGAACAATGCTATCATTGTAGAAAACGCCGACGTTATGGACCACGACTTGTTATCGGTGAAGCTCGAAAAGATGAAATCGCCTTATGTGGGTAAGTTCTCTCTCTCCCCTACAAATAGGGATGGTCACGGGTGTAGGACCCTGTTGGACCCGCCCCAGACCCGCCCCTTTTTTAAGGGTCTGGGTCTTATTTTTTGAGACCCATCGGACCCGGGTCGGATCTGGATCTAAAAATTATTTGGCAGGTCCGGGTCCGGGTCCGATATCCGGACCCTGGACCCGCCCCTTGGACCCTTATAAATATTAAATTGTCCATTTTTATTTGTCTTCTACGCATGAATTATGCCCTCAACACCTATTTTCTTTTCATATAATCATAATATCATAATATATATAAATAATATATATGCTACTTGCTAAGTGTTAACCCAATTACCCTTATTTCATGGACTCGAACTAGTGTTTATAATAAAATTTAAGCATATATTGGTGACGTTATGCGAGTTTAGATGTAAAATTATTATTAAATATTTGTAAAATACGATAATAACTCTCACAAATATACGAAAAATACAATGACTTACAAATGTTTCAAATTTAACAAATCAAAGAGACTTATTTTAGACCCACTAAGGACCCATTAAGGACCCTAGACCCATCAGATTCGGAGGGTCCGGGTCCGGGTCTGAAAATTTTGGACCCTTAGTGTCCGGATCCGGGTCTGGATCTCAAAAAATTTAAAGGGTCCGGGTCCGGGTCTGGTTGGACCCGCTCCAGACCCGCCCCATGACCATCCCTACCTACAAAGATCGTGTTTTTCTTTTCATCTGAAAATGAAATGGAAGGAGCCTTGGAAGAAGATAGTGAATTTTGGAAGTATTTTGACGTCGTAAGGCGATGGTCTGACGGGGAATCTTTTGGTGAAAGAGTCGTGTGGCTTGAGTGCTTCGGGCTTCACCCGAAATGTTGGAGTAGTGAGACCATTAAAACTATTGGCGAGCAATGGGGACCGGTATTGAGTGCGGATCAGGGAGTCGACGGGCCGACAAACTTAACATATGCCCGCTTCAAAGTTAGAACAAAAGCACAGAACCGTATTGATGCCCGAGTGCGAGTATTGTTCGAAAATGGCTGCTGCGACGTGTGGGTTAAAGAATGCTATGTGTGCTCGTGTAACTGTCTGTGTAGCAATGGAAAGCGTGGGGAGTTGAATAAGGTCAGTGTGGAGCTGTTTACAATGAACCATGGGGATAAGGATTATGAGAGGAATGTGGTGGAGGGGGAAACGGACCAGCTGTCCAATGATACACAAGATGCAGTGGGTTTTGAGCAGCAGCATCTCAATTACATTAATGCCTCAGTGGGTCAGCTTGATGATGAAATGGCGTGGGAAAAATCCCCAACTGTTGCGTGTGACAGGTTTGTTGACGGTGGAACAAGCCGGACTGTTTGTAACAAGAAGCATACGGACCAGGGATATATTGCTGCTGTTATAAGTGATGAGGGTGAAGCTGTGGGTTTGATTATGGAGGGCATGGCTAAGCAAAGGGAGGATGGGGAAGTAGTAGGCAGTGAGCAACTTTTTGCAGTAGGTGAGGATTTGCAGATACATACAAGGCAGGAGGGGATTTCGTGCAGTGCTGAACCAGGAGTTGAAATCGTTGATAATTCCAGTGAGGTTATTGAACTAACTACCCAATGAAGAGTGCAGGATGGTGTCTGGTTTGACCCTATTTTGGCCGTAGAATATGCGAACCATAGGGAACATCTTGGGTCCAATTTGAACAGCAACTCCATAGGGATTTCCACCAGCTTACCACAAAAAAGGCCTAGAGGAAGACCCAAAAGGGTCAATGACTTTCTCCCTGAGCCACTCTATGTTCCTTCAACCCCGGCTAAAGGTGAGCTTGAAGCCTTGGAGACATGGAACACGGCAAAAATACTTGGGGTAAAATCATCCAATGAAAAAGCGGTAATCTTGGGGCTTCGAAAGTCTAAAAGATTGTTGGTCATGGAGGAAAACAACCCTTCGGGGCATTTGGGCTCTTTGCTTTAGGTGTATACTAGGCTTTTCGTAGGGTGTTTTTCATGGTGTGGGGTGTGAAGGTCAAGGTAAGCAAGGTGGTCTGCTGTCTTTGTTGTGTTGGGTGTCGCTGGTGATTTTAACTTGTTGTTATCTTTTGGAGGTGGCATACATTTGGTAGAGGTGAAGATCTTTTTAGGTGTTTGTTCTTTGGCGTTTTGGCTGGATTTGGTGTATTTTCCCTCTTGGAGGCTGCTTGTGTGGCGTTGGGGGTTATTGTTTTTAATCCTTTGATGTCCGTTGTTGTTGTTTGGTGATCATCTTTTTGCTGAATGGTGGTGTCTGTGGAGTTTTTAGTCATTCTCTGGCTTTCGTGGAGTTTTGCGATTCAAGGTGTTCTTGGTTCGGGTTTGATTGTCAAGATTGCTGTCTGGTTTTCTGTGGTGTTCTCGGTGTGATATTCTTGGAGGGGTGTAGGCCGTTCCTGGTGCTTCTTTCTGATCGGGCCCTTTTGCTGTTGATTCTAGAGGGGTCTTGTTATTTTTTCTTGGTGTTAGTTTTAGCTGTTCTTGGTGTGTATGGTGCTCGGTCGAGTTTGTTTTGGTGTTTTTCTTTTTCGTTGTTGCATTGCCCACCCCAATGCTGTTTTGGGTGGCCTGTTTCTTAGTCTCCCTCTTCCAATGGCTTTTTTCCCTTCGAGGGTTTTTTTATGCCGGCGGATTTTGGAGTTCCGAGTCACAGTGTGGTGTGTTCCTTCCTTATTATTAATATATTTCCAAATTTTCAAAAAATAAAAAATAAAATAAAAAAAATAATAATAATACTCCCTCCGTTTCTTCTTAATTGTCCACTTTGCCTTTGGAACGGATTTTAAGAGTGGTGTGGTAGTGGGGTATTTTTATTGATTATAATAATTGAAAAGGTGGTAGTGGGGTATTTTAAGTGAATATAATAATTGAAAAGGTGGTAGTGGGGTATTTTAAGTGATTATTATAATTCAAAAGGTGGTAGGTGGGGTATTATTAAATAATATAAGTTGGGGTAGTTGGGGGTATTTAGGTAAAAAGTTTTGCCAAAAATAGAAAGTGGACAAGTAAAGAGACTTTACCAAATAAGGAAAGTGGACAATTAAAAAGAAACGGAGGGAGTAATAAAGAAAACATTTAACACACTTCAGAAAAATCTTGGGAGCCGTTTTCTCTCTCTTCTTTCAGGCGATTCCCTTCGCCTTCGCGCAGCGAGCTACCGTGCACCTCCGTGCACCGCCATGGCAGGTAGAGGAAGAGGTCGCCGACCAAAAAAGAAGACAGAACAATGTGCTAAAGGTTCTAGATCAAAGAATAGGGGTGAAAGTTCGGTCTGCGGTTTGGTCTTTTACCAAAACCAAATCAGACCATATTTAATTCGGTCTCCAAAATTTCAGACCATCACCAAACCAAACTAATTACTAGATCGAACCAAATCGAACCGCAATTTATTTTGGTAGACCGCACCGAACAGAATTAGACCGAATTAGACCGAATTTTCATTTTTTGCCGAATTTTCATGTTTAAGAAATAGAAAAACATGCAATTAATAACGATAGACATAATTTATTACAAAGTCTTACAAAATATTAAATAAAGTCTTACAAAACACTAAATAAAGTCTTGCCAAATACAAAAGAAAGTCATCCCAAATCACTAAACAAATTAACTAAATCATAATATAATTTGAGATGCAATTACAAAATATGCATTAGTCATCAATTTCAACTGTTTCCGGAATCATCGCTTCTTTTTCATCAACAATTGACATCTTGATCAACTCTACAAGTTATGAAAAACAAACAATTAGAATTTGAAAAACAAACAAACAATTTACATGTGATATATTGAAACTAGATAAATAAATAAATAAATAAAACACTGTCATTTAAGAATAAACGATCTAAGTAAAACAATAATAAACTATACACATAAGAAAACACTGTCATTTAAGAATGAATAAACACCGTCAATAATAAACTATACACATAAGAAAACCAACACATTAAATCTTAACACAAGACATAAAAAACAATGGGTCATGTCGAAAATGAACAAACACAATGAATAAACAGATCTAAACGAAAATGAATAAACAGATCTAAACACAATGAATAAACAGATCTAAACGAAAATGAACAAATGAAAATGAAAAAACGAAAATAATAAACAAAAAATAAAAACAGAACATAAAAAACAAAAATAAAAGATCTAAATGAACATGTCGAAAATAAACAAAAAATGAACAAACAATGAAAAAAACGAAAATAAACCAACACATTCATAAATAAGATCTAAACACAATCAAAGATTAAATAAAAAAAATAAAAAGAAAGACTTACTTTGAACGCCGGTGAATCGACGGCAGTTGGGAGGGCGGTAGAATAGACCGACGGCGCAGCCTAGGGTTTGAGAGAGGGATGGTAGAAGCCTAGGTTTTGAGAGAGGGAAATGAAATGAAAATGAAAGAGTGAAAATGAAAAAGTAGGGAAATGAAAGAGTTGGCAGTTGCGAGTCTTAGAATGGGACGGCCCAGGCTTCATTGAATGGGTCATGGGATACTTTGAAAAACTAGGGTTTTATTTAGCTTTAGAGATTATTTTTTAAAATTTTTTGATTTGGGCTGGGCTAATATATATTTAATGGGCTATAGCCTATATATAATTTTTTAAAAATTCGGTCTGCGGTCTGAAATTGCGGTTTGCGGTTTATGAAAATCCCAAACCTAATCCAAACCTTAATATTTCGGTTTGTGATTTTTCAAACCTAATCCAAACCAAATTAAAAAAACCAAACCATATTTGTTATTCGGTTTGGTCTGGTTCGGTTTGCGGTTTTAATCCGAATAAGTTTCACCCCTATCAAAGAATCGCTCTGTTTCATCCCTTTCAGAGTATTCGTCCTCATCTTTTTCTGATGAGGAAACCCTAATTTCTTCCCCAAAATTGAAGAAATCCCAACCTCTTAAGAAGGCTGTTTTGGCTAATTGGATAGACGAAGCTAGCAAATCCAAGGAGGTTCGGCCAAAAATCACGAAGGATCAACCACTGCAGCCCGGAGTTCGCGACTCTCCTATAAAAGCAGGTAACTAGATTAAAATTAGTAATGAAGATATTAAGGATGAAATTTCTTTTTGGGAATCTTCAGTAGTATGTTATGTCCTAGGGGCAAACCCCCCTCTTCAAATTATTGAAGGGTTCGTTAAAAGAATATGGAAGGAGTTGACCATAGATAAGGTAGGATTGATAGGCAAAGGGGTATATTGTTCGGATGGCTTCGAATTCAGACCAGGACATGGCTTGCGGCATGAGCGGAATTTTGTTTGACAAAAAGCCGTTCGTGGTCAAACCTTGGACCCCCAAGACCCCCGCAAGCAAAGCACAGCTTACTTCTATGCCTACGTGGGTGAAATTCCCAACACTAGCACTCCAATATTGGAGCGACACTGCTCTGCGGAAAATAACGAGTACTCTTGGCAAGGTAATGCGTGTGGACAATGCTACCTCGAAACATGATAGAATGCTATATGCTAGGGTGTTGGTAGAAATGGATTTACATGGAGACTTCCCGGAGGAGATATATATTTTATAAATGAACTCGACGAACTTGTGAGTCAAGAAGTCAAGTATGATTGGAAACCGATTTTCTTTGTAAAATGCAAGGAAATGGGCCATGTCGAGGGCAATTGTAGGATGGGTGTTCCAAGGCTGACTACGAGACCTCCAAGGGAGGGGAAGCAACTTGTAAAGGAGACCAAAAGGCCTCCAACTCCTACACAACAGGAGCCCAAGGATGATCCTCAAGACTCGATGGACCTGGTGACAGCTTGTGAAACCCCTGTCTCTGCTCCCATTAAACCACGAACACCACACACTGCTGAGATTTTCTCAACTAATGCAGCCGGGGAAGTGGTTATTACCACTGTCGAAGTGAACACCAATATAGGAAGGCGAGATGAACCTCCAAATGGGTGAACACTGGCGTCCAGGACTAAAAGCTTCTTGGGTGCCCCTCCCTTAAGCTTGCTAGTATGTGTGTGGGGTGAGTTTTTGTAAGGAATTGTTTGGTATTGCTATTCTGAACTGGTATATGGGATCTGATGTGTATAACGAAAGCTGGTGGGTTTTGTTGTTTGGAAGCTGATTGGTATCATTAATCATGCTTGTATGTTTTTGTGGTGAGCTTATGGAACTAGTTAAGAAAGTTTCTAGCTTGATGATTTACTCTCTATCCTTGGTATAACAGAAGCTTGTATATTTTGGTAGTGGAAGCTGTCCGGTATCATTAAACATGCTGGATATTGTCTTACTTTTGGTCCCTATGTGCTGTTGATATAGATACTACTACAATTGGTTACGTAGTGGGTTGTGTTGCTACTGCTTATGGCTTTCGTTTTGAGCTGCTGGACATAATGCTATAGTCCAGGTCAAACAGGAGGAGTATTATAATGCTGTTCTTGGATTGATGCTTCGAGCAACTGATGATGGTGCCTATATTTTTTGGATAGCTGTTTGTTTTTGCCGTATACACATATGTAGGAACATTATAGTTTTCATGATTAGCCTTTCTTGGCATAGTCAATGTATACACCTAATGTAGGATCAAATTTGGTTCTAGGATTTAATTTTCCTCTTTTTGGAGTTGTTTTCCCATTCAAGCGCATGACGAGGGGCCTGTCCCTTAGAAGCTTTGCTTGGGATTACTTCTCAGTTTCTAGGTCCGTTTGTAAGCTTCGGCTATTTTTTCTCTGGCATTTTATAATACTTACTTTGCTAAAAAAATAATAATAATAAAGCTTTTCTCTCTCTCCAGTGAGAGCATCTATCACTATGCGATTACTGTGCGATTAAGGGTGTCTTCTTCTTCGATTCTCACCGGAATCCGGCCATAGGCAGGAGAGATTGGCCACCCAAGACCAGAGCGGTGCCCCGTGCGCCGTCAGATGCTAGTGTTTCGAGTGATTCTGCTTCCTCACCTGAGCGATATCTCTTTCAAGAAAGTGCTGGATTGGAAACGTTGCGTTCTAAATCGAAAGACTCTGGTTCTTCTTCTTCTCAAATGGCTGCTGCTCCGTCGGGCATGGTGGGACTCAGCTGGGCTTCTGTTTTGACAGGTACGGTTACTAATCCTGTTGCTTCCCCGTGTTTGCCACTATCTGATCCCCTTCCTGTGGTGCACGCGACTCCTTGCCCACCAAGTGTTCGTAAAATAGCAAAAATCAGTAAATTGGATATTGAGCCCGAAATTATGTTTTGGGAACATTCTGTTGTGTGTTATGCTACGAGCTCCAATCCCCCGCTTCATGTTGTTGAAGGTTTTATTAAGAGAATATGGAAAGATCTTGAGATTGATAGGATTGGAATGGTTAATAGAGGACTTTGTTTTAGTTCGCTTTGCTTTGCAGGAATATCAAGAGCGTGCTTGTAATATGAACGGTATACTTTTTGATAAAAAAAACCATTTATTATGAAACCGTGGTGTCCGAATATTTCTTACTCGAAATCTAGTCTCATGTCAGGGCCTGTATGGGTTAAATTGCCTGACCTTGATGTTAAGTATTGGTCTGAGTACATGTTGACACAAATTGCTAGTTATTTGGGACCTGTCCTTAAAATTGATAAAGCCACACTTACCATGACGCGATTGATGTATGCCCGTATTTTGGTGGATATGAATGTAAGTGATGGATTCCAGGAGGAATTATTTTTTTCAAATGAACATGATGAGTTGGTTTCTCATAGGGTTTAATATGATTGAAAACCTAGTTGGTGTTCCAAGTGTGCTCAATTTGGCCATGTTGCTGTGGATTGTCGTTTGGGCCTTCTAAAGGTTGCATTAGCGGTGGATGAGAATGACTTTCGACATTTTAGAAAAGTATACCGTCCTAAACCATCAAAAGCTCAAGAACCACCAATAGTTGAAGCTCCCCCTGAACGCACCACTGACATCCCAACTTCTGCTCCAGCTCAGTCGCTTTCTCCTAAGGCTCCTCATCCGGCTTTGGGCCACACATCGCCTCCCAGGGTTCCAAATTTTGATCCTCAACTTGTAGGTGCTAATGCTCTTGGTTCTGGTTTGGTGAGATCTTCTATGACCTTTCCTCTTAGTAATGGTTTTAACTTGTTGACTATGGCGTGTGATTCTTGTATGTGTGATGCCTCTGATGATATAGCGCTGGGAGCTCATTCCATCGGTGATGATGATTAATTTTGGTGCTTGGAATGTAAGGGGAATAAATAAGACTAGGAAGCAGCTTGAGGTGGCTCGCTTTATTTCTTTGCATAATCTTGGTCTTATTGGTCTCCTTGAAACCAAGGTGAAGCGTCAAGGATTGGGGGCGCTTTATCTTCGTATTTTTCCCGATTGGTGTATGACGACTAACTTAGCATGGCATGCGGGGGGTTGTATAATTGTAGGGTGGAAGGGTGCGGATGCTCAAGTAGATGTTCTAATTTATCGGAGTCAGTACATTTATGTGGCGGTTACCCTTACGAATGGTGCTAAGTTCTTATGCACATTTGTATATGGTTCGACGGACAGGAATGAACGCCAACTTCTTTTTGCTGATCTGCAGGCTTTGAGTGCTAACATCTCTTTACCATGGGTTATTCTGGGAGACTTTAACTGTGTGGCCAATCTTGATGAGCGCCGTGGGTCCCCAGTACGTCTTGTAGAAGTTCAACCTTTGCGGTATTGTATGACTATGTGTGGGGTGCATGACTTGAAGTATCATGGGAGATGCTTCACCTGGATCAATAAGCAAGATGGTTGTCATTTCAGCAAGATTGACCGTGTGCTTGGGAATGATGGGTGGGAGGATAGTTTTCCTACATATTTGGTTCGATTTCTAGAGGAAGGAGACTATGATCACACTCCTATGCTCGTCTCTTTCTCCACTCCTTTGTTTTCTCATAAACCTTTTTGGTTTTTCAACTACTGGTCTAAGAAAGAGAATTTCCCGGAGGTTATTCGAGAGCACAGGCGCCTTGATATCATAGGTTGTGTTAGTTACCAAATCATGCAGAAATTGAGGTTGCTTAAGTCAAAACTGAAGTTTGTATTGGAAGGAACATCTTCGCTTGGATGTGGATAAAGCCAGGGCTGAGTTGTTGCATATATTCAAGGCCTTCTCCATGAAAGGCCGGCTGACCCAATCTTAGCTACATAAGAGAGGAGTGCTACTACTTTGTTGCACAACCTCCAAGGCGAGCTTGAGTCCTCCTTAAAGCAAAAGGCAAAAATGAATTGGGCTAGATTTAGGGATGATAATAGTGTCTTCTTTTACCATAGCCTTAAACATCGGATTCATCACAATAGGATCACGTGTATTCGGGTTCATGGGGAAGATATTTTTGAGCCTTCTCGGATTCAACAGGCATTTTATGACTTTTACTCAGATTTGATTTGCAAGGAGGATTCTGGGAGGGTTCGATTAACATTGACACATTTTATCATGGTCCAGTTCTCTCTTCACATCATCATGCGATGCTCGATCTTAATTTCACGCCTGATGAGATTAAACATGCTTTGTGGAGCATACCAGAGGATAAGGCTCCGGGGCTTGATGGCTTTAATAGTGGGTTCTACAAGGCAGCATGGGAAGTCGTGGGGGATGATGTTGTCATGGATATTAGGCAATTCTTTGTGACTGGTAAAATGCTTAAGAGCTGGAATGACACGACTATCACTTTGATTCCCAAGGTCCAATCTCCAATGCACCCGGGTGATTTTCGTCCGATCTATTAGTGTCTTGTCCTATATAAGTATATATCTAAACTGCTTTGCTCTCGACTTCGTCTTGTTCTTGGCTATCTGATTGACCAAGCTCAAGGGGCGTTTGTGGCTGGTCGAAGCATCATGCACAACATACTGTTGTGTCAAGATCTTGTCAAGCACTACTCTCGGAAGAACTGTGCTCCCAGTTGTCTTATGATGGTAGATCTGTGCAAGGCGTATGACACGATGAATTGGAGTTTCCTTATGCAGATGCTCGTGGCACTTAACTTTCCTTATAAGTTCATTCGTATCATTATGACTTGTATTACGTCTACTAGTTATGCGTTAATGCTTAATGGGTCTCCTACTAACATTTTTGCGGCGAAGTGAGGTTTGCGACAAGGTGACCCTTTGTCTCCTCTTTTATTTGTTATTTGGATGGAGTATCTGTCTAGGAGCTTAAACCTTCTGGTTGGTACTTTTGGTTTTCATCCAAGGTGTAAAATCATCAAGTTAACTCACTTATGCTTTGCGGATGATCTCATGATTTTTTGCAAAGGAGACATTTCATCTGTGCGGGTCATTTGTGATTGTCTCAAAGTTTTCTCTCGCACCTCTGGGCTCCATGCTAACTCTGGGAAATCTGCGATTTATCTGGCTGGGGTTGAGCACACCATACTTGAGGAGATCTGGAGCCTCTCTGAGTTTTCTCTTGGTACCCTTCCGTTTAGGTATTTAGGGGTTCCTTTATCGTCAAAACGTCTTAGTGCTGCAGATTGTGAGAGGTTGGCGGATATGATGACTAAGAGGATTAGTTCTTGGCAAGCTAAGCATCTTTCATATGCAGCTCGCCTTCAACTGATTAATTCTGTGTTGATGGGAATTACCTCCTATTGGTCTCCGATATTCATTTTGCCTAGGAGGGTAATTGCTCTCATCAATTCTATCTGTTGATCTTTTCTGTGGTTTGGGGTTTCTTACTCTCATAAGCCGGGGAATGTTAATTGGAAGGAGGTATAAACTCCTAAGAAAGTAGGCGGGCTAGGGGTAAGGAACTTGCTTTTGTGGAATCAGGCTGCGGTTTTCAGTCTTCAGGAATCTTTGTGGGTTAAATGGGTACATGGAGTATATACTAAAGGAGGGAAATGGGAAATCTTTAATGCTCCAGCTACCGCTAGCTGGACCATTCGGAAAGTTTGTGCAGTGACAGTCGCTCTCAGACCTTGGATATGTAGTGTGCAATATTCTATCAAGGAGGTTAACGAGCATAGTTTGATGAGCCTTCCCAAGGTTCGGTGGAGACACTTGATATGGAATAGGATTTCGATTCCTAAGACACGATTTGTGTGTTGGTTGGGTGCTCGAAAGGGGCTTAGAACAAAGAATAAACTATTTCAGCAGGGTGTGGTTGTTGATGATTTATGTCCTTTATGTGGATTAATGCTAGAGACCACTAATCACCTCTTTTTTAACTGTCCGTTTAGCAGGTTATGTGTAGAGGTGGTTAAGTCATGGCTAGGTATTTCTCTAAAGCCTTTTGAGCTCATGGATATTAGGAAGCGTAGTCTTTCCAAGGTCAAGCAACATGTAGGTATTGTTGTTTATGCATGCACAGTCTATCATATTTGGCGTTGTAGGAATGAAGCGGTATGGCATCACTTAGTTCGTTCCCCTAAGTATGTTCAGATTAAGTAGGACATCAAGCAACGGTGTTTTGCTTTACATCTTGAGAAGGTAACTGGGTTCCTACAGGGGTAGGGGATTGGGTTGTTTGTTTCCTAATATGTTGTTGTCTGATCATCTGCTGGTGTTATGGTTGATGATGTTGTATGAGGAGTCATTCAGGCTGCTGGTGGCTGCTGTTGGTCTGTTGCTGCATATAAGTTCATTTATGGTCCTATTTGTGATGCATTTGAGCCTAAAGGGTGGCTGCTATTGGTCTGTTGCTGGCTGCTGGTCTGGGGCTCATCTTGGGTTTTATTGCTTAGTGCTTCCTGGATGCTGTTGCTGCTGAAGTGATTGAATTGTATGCTGTTGTACTGTATGCTGTTGTTGGACAGCTTATTGCTAATGGTTGTGTACTGGTGTCTGCTGTTTGAGAATGACTCTGGTTATAGCAATTCTGGTGGATGTTGCTGGTTTGCATTTGTTTGTGATGTCTGTGCTTAAATGGTTGCTACTGATATGGATGTTGAATGTTCATTCTGGTGCATTGATGAGATTTTGTGCAGTTGGCTTGTTATGGCTGTTGAGGTGACTTTATTATATTGTTCTGTTGATCAGTGCTCTTTCTATTGCTGTGAGGTTCTTATGGTGTTGCCTTTGTTAGGATACTACATGTTATTTGTTCCATGTTGTTTCACAGGGGATCCCATCACTCTGTTGAAGCTGATTCACAAGGGCTCATGTGCTTCTGTGCTGTTATGTTTTGTAGAGCTGTGTGTCTCTCATTGAAAGAGTATCTGTTGGGCTGGATGCATCAAAGTGTAGTGTTGTTGTTCTTGGAGTGTGCATCTGTTTATGGATTTTGCTGTATTTGAGGGCTGCTCTCTGTTCATGGGGAATCTGGATGCTGTTTTTTATGCAGACAGTGTCTTGCTTGAGGGCTGCTGATAACTTACTCATAAGATGCTCTTCCTGCTGTGTAAGAGTGATGGATGCATCAAAGTGTATTGTTGTTGTTCTTGCGCATACTGCCTGCGTCTTGGTTGATATAGCATATGATGCTGATTGCTTCTGATTGTTGCTGACATATTGATGGCTTGCTGATGTCTGTTGTGCTGCTTATATGATGTTGATCTGCTGCTCTGTGCAATTGATGCTGCACCATTTATGGCTTGCTGATATTTGTTGATTTGCCTATGTTGATGCTGGACTGCAGCTGCTGTACTGCTGCCACTGTTGTTTGCTGATGTTTATTTGTTGTTGGTCCTTTGGTTTTGATACAGTAGCTTGCTTGTATAGCTACTAGTATCTTGTATAATTTTGGATTTTAGTTGACTCTTTTTTGTCGGCTGGTTTTTGGCCTCGGTTTTTGCCCGTATGCACATAAAGAGTGGGCCGGGGCAACCCTTCCTAGAAGGTGGGTCTCGATTCCACACTGATGCAAATAAGATTTTCCGAGTGTCCTTTGTCTTGATGTATTTGACTTTTTTCTAGTAAATAAAAAAGTTTTTATTTGCCAAAAAAAAGAAAATAACAATAATAATAATAATAATAATAATAATAATAATAATAATAATAATAATAATAATAATAATAATAATAATAATAATAATAATAATAATAATAACAATAATAATAATAATAATAATAATAATAATAATAATGATGATAATTTGATAAAGTGAAGAACTAAAAACCAAGAAGTATAATATGTTAAATTAAAATATAAAATAAGTATAATATGCTAAAAAACAAATAATAAAGTTGTAGTGGATGTAGGTAGTTTGTGTAGGTAGTCTGTTTAGGGTGTGGTAAAAAATATCAAGTATAATTTGCTAAAGTAAAAAACTAATATCAAAAAATTTATTTTTGGGTCGGGTTCGAATCTTAACAAGTTATGTGCAATTCGAGTTTGGTTAACCACATTGTTAAAGACGAGTACCTATTGGGTTAAAGACGAGGTCGCATTGTAATTGGTCGGGTGCAAGTCGAGTTCGGTTAACCATATTGTCGGGTTAATCTCGGGTATGGGTTGTTCTCGAGTCGGGTGACGGTCAATTATGGGTCTAAAATAATCGGATACAAGTCGATTTCGGGCGATATATTTTTTACTTATTTACTTGATAATTTTTAAATGAAATATTTTAAGAATTTCAATCTTTATTTTTATAAACTTTGAAATTGCTATGATTAAATAGAAAAGAGTATAAAGACTAAAATCTTATTTTAAGCACAGTGAAATGTAATTTGTGATCGATTTCTTGATAAAAAAAATTTAATTATAAATACTTAAAATTTGTTTTGATTTATTAAGGTGCATTTGTCACATTATAAACAGTAATACTTTATATATAAAGTGGTGAAACTTGAACACAATTTTACGAGGGACGAAGTTATAAAAAAAATTGAAATCTACTAAAATATAGCTAATCAATAAAATCAAAAATCATAACTTTAATTTTTAATCAATGTAAAGCTCGACGTTCTTTATTTATAATCTCATTAATACTATATGTTGTTGATATTTGTCTCTCAATGTATTTAACTAAACTATCGACAAGATAATCGTTGCTCATTCGCTAATGAAATTTTGTCTTCACTATCTTCATAATTGATTGTTTTATTGTATAAATTTTTTTTTAGAGATATTGTATGGATTTTTAGTGATTCAAGTATTCAAACTAATTATTAAATTTCAAAAAAAAAAATTATTAAATAATGATTAGAAAATTCAATTAAAAATATAAAACAAACCTTTATTCTTCAATTGTGTATGGTAAGCTTTTTTTTATTTTGACTATTTATTCTTCAAACTAATTACTCCCTCCGTTCTTTTTTTCTCATTTACTTTTTGCACAGTTTTTAAAGCAATTTTCGAGCCTAAATACCACTAAATACGCATTATAAAAAATTATAAGAAATATATGATAAAAAAGTATACATTAATACGAATCTAAAGAAATCTCATATGGATATATTTTATCATCTATAAATGTCTTAAATTAAATTTCTCTCTCCAAAATGAAATATTCTAAACGGAAAAAACAAAAAAGAACGGAGGGAGTATTAAACAATGACTCTTTCAATTGTAGTAGTTATAGTACTAGTACTAGTAGTAGTAAAGTAGTAGTAGTAGTAGTGGTAGTAGTAGCAGCAGTAGTAGTAGTAGTAGTAGTAGTAGTAGTAGCAGTAGTAGTAGTAGTAGTAGCAGCAGTAGCAGAAGTAGTAGTAGTAGTAGTAGTAGTAGTAGTAGTAGTAGCAGCAGCAGCAGCAGCAGCAGCTGCAGCAGCAACAACAATAGTAGTAGTGGTAGTAGTAGTAGTAGCAGGAGCAGCAGCAGCAGCAGTAACAGTACTAGTAGCAAGAGCAGGAGCAGCAGCAAGAGCAGCAGCAGGAGCATCAGCAACAGCAACAGCAGCAACAGCAGCAGCAACAGCAGCAGTAGCAGTAGCAGTAGCAGTAGCAATAGTAGTAGCAGCAGTAGTAGTAGTAGCAGCAGCAGCAGTAATATCAGCAGTAGTAGCACTATAATTATTAGTTGTTTTGATGTATCATTATTTCGTTAGTATAATATTAGTAGTATTAGCATAATATTAGTCGTATTAGTGTAGTATTAGTATTAGTATTAGTTGTATTTGTCTATTATTAGTTGTATTAATTAATATATTATTACTTGTATTAGTTGTATTATTATTATTATTATTATGTTATTAATACACTAGTATTGTATTCAAAAAAAAAAAATACACTAGTATTATTATTAGTTGTATTATTATTACTCGTATTAGTTGTATTATTAGTTGTATTAATTAATAATACACTAGTACTATTATTATGTTATTAGTTGTATAAGTATAATACTACTTGTATTAGTGGATTATTATTAATTTATCCGTTTTAGTCATATTTAGTTATTTCTAGTCGTATTAATGTATTATTAGTCGTCGTATAATGTTACTCTTATAAGTGTATTATTAGTTGCGTTAGTATTATAATTAGTCGCATTAGTTTATTATTAGTTTATTGTATCAGTGTATCAATGTTATATTATTTGTTATATTAATATATTATTTACTCGTATTAGTTATTTAGCCGTATTAGTCGTATTAGTTATTATTAGTCGTGTTGTTGTTGTTGTTGTTGTTATTATTATTATTATTATTATTATTATTATTATTATTATTATTATTATTATTATATTTATATTATTATTATTATTATTATTATTATTATTATTTTTATTATTATTATTATTATTATTTTTTGTCAAGGTAAATTTTATAAAATGCCAGAAAAAATAACCGAAGCTTACAAAGGATCAAAAGACTAAGGTGACCCGCCCCGTCAAAGCTCCAAGAGACAAGCCTCTCATCATTCGTTAGGCAGGCAGGGGCAACAACAAAAGGAGAATGCCATATAGCCTATACAATGTAAGACCATACAAGGACACTTATAACTTCCCATAAGCCCAGATACAAACTAAGCAAACAAAACAGGAGCCACGGCTCAACATATTACAAATACTAGCTAACAATATCTAGCCTAGGACTCATGTTGTATTTTCAGTATATTAATCTTAGCGTCGCTTTACCAAGATTATCAAAAGGTAAGGGAAGGCACTCTGGATAGAGGGCACCCATCAGTTACCCTTCTTCATACTCTCAGCTCACAATACTTGATCCGTCTTTGTGCCAACTTAGCACACGTCCAGCATTCAGCAGAGGGTGGACACTCACCAAAAACCTGATTCCAAAACAAAGATGCCATCCCATAGCCCCTTCCTGGGCAGTGACTTCAATGCACACATAGCTCCCTTGGACTGTGTCCATTACTATCATTAGTGGATTTAGCAAAATAGAGGGAAGGGGGGAGCATTTGACAAACCAGATACTCCGTCCCTTCACAGTCCCACTTACATACGAATGGAGAAAAGGAGTAGCAACCAGAATGGCTACCCTCTATGGACTAAAACTACCTTGAGCAGTTCATTCGAAAACCCAATGTAAGCCCAACTCAAGCAGCATCACCATATGAGGCCAACAGAGATACTGAGCATCACAAAGCACCACTCAAAAGGGGTATGTGGTTGCGAATCCACAACAGCCCAGCTCTCAAATCCACCTAGATAGTCTAGGACCTTGGTAATACTATCAACTCACCACCAACAATAGGTATCAAGACCTAGTCGCATAGTGATAAACCTGAATAGGTTTTTATCCCTGTTTGGGAAAGTAAAAGGAGCAGTAAACCAATTTGCTACCCTCAAGAGACTCAGATGTAATTTGCAGCTCATACGATACTCACCCACGAACCAAAGTAGCTCAACGGCAGTAACAATAGAAGAACCATAAAAGACGAACCATGTTTGAATTCTACGAGACTCACGAAATTCATCAGTTAATTTCGAAATGAAAGGAAACAGTGTGCTATCCTCAAAAACGACCGCAATCGCAGTTCATGAACAATTCAATGCCCAAATTAATTAGGGATTTAAACTCACCTTCAACCCGTATAGAAAGGGTTCATTACATCGCCATAGACACTTCTGAGATGATGATTTCCTCCTTTATTAGCTTGGGTTTTCAAATTTAGGTTTTCGAAACCACAAAGAGAAAACCACAGCCCAAATACATAGTCGAAGAATCTTGTGGTTTCCACCGTATTATGAAAACGACCCTTCAACTTCAAAACTTTACCATAGTAGCCCAAATAAAGATCATATAAGACAATCCCTAATTCAATTTAGAGTTGGATCAGGAGATGATTTTCGATTTTTCATATTAGGGTTAACCACCTTCGAACTCAAAAGTACTAAATTTGATGGCGATTTAGATATGGGGTGTGAAAATATATGCTTAGCAAGCCTTTACCCTCTTTTCTCGGTGGTCGACCTCTTTTCCTGCCTGCCATGGCGGAGCAGACGGTGGTCGCTCAGCAGGGAGAAGAGCTTAGAGAGAAGGATGAGGGAGAAGCTGCTCGAAAACCTTTACATTATTATTATTATTATTATTATTATTATTAGTATTATTATCATCATCATTATCATCATTATCATCATCATCATCATCATCATCATCATCATCATCATCATCATTATTATTATTATTATAGGCGGCGACTTTACATTCATCAGCTACCTACTTATCTACCAAAAGGGTCCCATAGGACCGAGACAAAAAATTCTAACATAGGTACAAAAGCAAAGCTAAAGCCTAAAGGGACTTAAGAGTCCAAAACAACAGAATCTGCCCGCAATTACAATTGAATGTGCACAACAAAAGGACCAAGAAAAAAAAACAAAAAACAGAGATAAAAGGACCACAGCAGAATAGGCATCATCCAACATCAGCAATGTATCAGACCCACAGAAACAGCCCCAAAAAAACAGAAGGCAGAGGACCAGCAGCTAATGAGCAGGCTGCAGCTCCACCATCACAGGGGATATTATTATTATTATTATTATTATTATTATTATTATTATTATTATTATTATTATTATTATTATTATTATTATTATTATTATTATTATTATTATTATTATTATTATTATTATTATTATTATTATTATTATTATTATTATTATCATTATATTGGTGCATTATTAGTCATATTAGTATATAGTTAGTTAAATTAGTATACTATTAGTATGTAATTATTCGTGAGAGTGGTTTTAGTGTAATTAGTCGTAATTAATTATTAATATTTGATAAATCCTATTTTGACTCCTTTTACGCGTGACATTTGTTATGTTTCTATGCGATTTTTGTTACATTTAATTTCTTTTTTCTTGAATTTACACCCCTTTTTAGGGAAGCATATGTTTGTTTGTTGGTGTTTTGTAGGATTTTCACCTTTTTCCGAGCAATATAAGAAGCATTATCAATGAAAAGTAAATTAACTGTCAGTGCAGGTCAATTCACTCATATTTTGGTGGAAATATTGATGGAATACAAAAGTTGGGTTTGTTAGCTTCGAAACGGCTGGTCACACGTCGAATTCGGAGTTATAAAAACGAAGGAGATAAAACGTTTCCAAAATGGTATGCCAAAGAGGTCGTAGGAGATCGATCGATTGATTTCGTTGGATCGACCAATCGATCTTATAACCAAAATACTCCAGAATGTTGCTAAACAAAAGAAGGGGATCGACCGATCAATCTATGTAGATCGACCGGTCGATCTTATGATGAGGGTGGTGTTCTAGAATGTTTTATTGTGAAACATCTCTGCCTTGCTTGTTAATAAACGTCAATGCTCAGGCCCAATTCAACTAATGAAAAATCTTTGAAAATAGAAGGCAGCAGCAACGTTTTTTGGGGGAGTTCTTCATTCTCTCTTTTCTCCCACTTTACTCTTATAAACCCTAGTTTAGTTTCTTTAATTTTTTTTGTCTTTATTTTAATTATCTTAATCAATTTTTATTTCATTGTTTATTTTAGTTTATTACATTATCTCCTCTCTTTTGTTGGTATTTTTTTTGAATCTTTAAGGGTTTTTAATGCAGTTTGCTAATGAGGATTTATGGGTTTTAGTCATTTATTCTTAAAATCTTTATCAAAGTTTGTGAGTAATTTCTTATCTCATTTATATTTAGTATATTATTGTCTATTTATTAATTTTAGTTGATTATGGTATTTTTTTTCTGCTCTTAGCTATTGGCTCTTGTCTTTGTTTATATTTTGTTATTGGTGTTTGATTGAGAGTTTAGTTTATTTGTTATTAATGATTTTGATGTTAATGATATTATTAATGGTGTGATTATGATTATAGTTAGTGAGTAATTGTTTAGGGTTAGTGTTTGACTTATTTTGTGCAAATGGATTGATTATGGTGGATGATGAGTCAATGTTGGTTCGATTATGAACCCCGAAAGTGGGTAGCTCCAGCCATTGATTTGAGGACACTCGGATCTCCTTCCCGGGCACCAACAAGAGTCTGGATTTTTGTTGCCCTTGGGTCTTGTTCTCACTCACGAGAGTGAAGGAATTGGGATTCTAGGAGACAATCCTAAGCCAGATCCAGTATCGGATCCCTCTTTGTACTTGAACCCATACCTTTGTGATCAAACCAAAGCAAACCCTTAATTAACTATATAAAGCCCGTTGCACACGAGTTAGCCTCTACCCCAATTCTTCTTTGTTTGTTGCTTTCATGGTGGTAACCATAGCTTAGACTATCATATATCCCTACTTACATGATCCCCAACACTTAAAGAGGCCCTAAGTCTCGCAGCTCGTCTCCCTGTAGATCGACCCCCTACTTGCCACTACACTTGTGTATTTATAGTTAAGGGTGTTTATAAATTTTGTTTGATTAGAGGCTTTCGTGACGACATAAAAAACCCTCTGTCAAGATTATTATTATTAGTATTATGATTATTATTAGTCATATTGTATTGGTGCATTATTAGTCGTATTAAATAGTAGTATATCATTAGTATATAATACTAAATAGTCGTGTTAGCATATTATTACTCGTATTAGTCTATTATTATTACTATGTAAATAAATACAAATTTCTGAAATAAAAATTACAAACGAAAATGTAAACGAAGTAGTTAAACAAATTGTTACAAAATAAATTAATACAAATTATTAATAACCTACTAAAGTACAAAATTAATAATAACACAAATTAACAAAAATTCTACTAAAGTTATTAGGAAAATTTGCTTAAGATAATCTCAACTATCACCAGTTGGCCAAAAATAATCCGAACTATTAATTTTTTTTAGTAATCCCAACTATTCTCATAATTTGTTGAAAACAAACCCAGCCCCTTCTTACCGGCTGGAACAAACATTTTTTTTTGTTTTTTGTTATTTAACTGTTCAAAATTAACCCTTCCCCTTCATCTATTAATCAAAAAAGAAAGAAAAAAGTGGAAAAGTTACCTGATGCAGCCGGTTGAAAGGGAGGTTGGTATATTTTCAATAAAATATTAAAAAATAATTGATAGATGAGATTATTTTTGGCCAACGGATAATAATTGGGATTATTTTGAGCAAGTTATTAAAGCAAGTTAGAATAAGTTAGGCAAACAAATTAACTATTAATTATAATAATAATACTAAATTAATTATAATAATAATACTAAAGTAATAATCTATAACTATTACTAAAACAAAACACTGCTTGCATCATGCCTTTTTAAAATCGCTTACGTGTCACCTCCTCATTGAAAATTTTTCCTCCAATATGCAATGATGATGTCATTGTTATTATGATTATCTGTGACTTCACTATTTTCGATTATATTTCATTTATTTCAATTATAAATTCTTTTCAATTTTATTATTAAAGAAATTATTTTTTATAGCAAAAATTAATATGTAATTTTATTAAAAAACTTATAATTTCGTATTTTATACTCCAAGTACAAACCATTTTCTCTTTTATTTACAATAAAAAAAGTACTATAAATATAATTATATTATATGTATAATTACTTTTTTTTATCTTTTGTTATTATTCTTTTTGTCGTGAATTAAACTTTCACAACCACTTATGCGCATTATACAAAATATGATAAAATTTACGTAATACAAACAATTGTTCAGAGTAAAATGAAATAGGAGTATAAGTATAATGTAAAATTTATTTCTTAAAATTTTAATTTCTTAATATACATAAATATATTAGAAAATTTGATCAAGCCGTGCATTGCACGGGCACTAACTAGTACATTTACTAAAGTAATACTAAAGTAAAAGTAAAATTTAGGCCTGTAAACATTAAACGTCAATATTGTGGAAATGAATTTTCCTGACTGACGTTTAGTCGGAATTTTTTTCGACTAAATTTCAGTCGGAATGTAGTCGCAAATTAATTACTGGTAAATTTCTTTTTTTTTCCTAATTAAAAGTTCCGACCAACAACCAATTTACTAACAATATAGTCAGAATTTCGGCTAACGCCGGTCAGTCGGAAAAATAGTCGAAAATTTCCTACTATTTGTGGTTAGTCGGTGGGTTTTAGTCGATAAGTTATCATTCTTTTCATCATCATCATCATCATCCTACCCAGTATATCCCGCTCATTGAAAACTATGAGCAGGGTCTGGGGAGGGAAGGATGGCGGCAACTCATACCTGTGAAGGAGAGCACGGCCAAAAGGAGTCCCCCAGCTCCAAGATGATAAAGATAAAGATTACATACCTGCCTCGTGGAGTGAAACAACACAAAGTAGATCCAATATGAATGTAAAACAAAAGAAAAACTTAAAACAAACTAAAAACAAAAATGGGCTGTCTGGATGCATATATTAGCTTGGTGGGGCCTACAGGGTGTGGTGCAGTGTCGTTGTGATACTTTTCTTCTTGCTTGGGATGGTTTTATGCCTTCGCGTCGATGGAGGAAGCTATGGATGATGGTGTGTGGGTGTACTCTTTGGTCTTTATGGTTTGAACGGAATGCGGTGAAGTTTGATCGGAAGGTGCCGGATATTCGTCGATTCTTATACTCGTTGCAACTTCGTATTGGGTTTTGGGTGAAGGAGCTTGATCTTTTTGATGGGGTGTCGGCATGTGATTTTCTACCGGTTTCAGGGCTTTTGGAGTCTTAGATGCTTTGTTTTCTCTTGGTGTACTGATTCTCCTTCCAGCTTCGTCGTGGTGTGGGATATGGAGCTTCACCTGTTTGACGGGATATTGGCTTGTGTTCTTCTTCAATATTTTCGGGTTCTTTTAGGTTTTTAGTTTTTTCTTTTTTGTTTTTTTTGGTGTTTTGTACTTTGGATTGGTGTTTGTATTGGGTGATATAGTGTTTAACTGTGGCATAGTCCATCCCTATGCGTTTGTTTGGATGGCCTGTCTCTTTGCCCCTTTCTCTAATGGCTTTTTCCCCTCGCGGGGTTTTTTATGCCGGTAGAGTTTGGGTGTCAAAGTTTCAGTGTTTTTGTTTTGTTTTCTTCTATAAAAGTTTCCCAATTTGCGAAAAAAAAAATAGTAAACTAGGGCAAACATGAAAGCATGACACCGCTAACGACTCTAAGAAGAAAAGCCGAAGTCTAAAACCTGGATAAGATGCCTCCAACTACTCCTATCCCTAGTCAGGTCCTCAGAGAGGTTTAACTCACGTAGGTCTACCTTTATTTGCTCCTCCCAAGTTTTCTTGGGTCTTCCTCGGCTCTTCTTACCCTCTACCATAAAGCTTTCGACTCTCCTCACAGGGGCATCAAAAGTCTTTCTCTTCACATGTCCAAACCACCTCAATCTTCTTTCACGCATTTTTCTCGAAATAGGAGCAACCCCTAGTTTATCTCTAAACTCTTGGTTCCTAATTCGATCCATCAAAGTGTGCCCACACATCCACCGCAACATACGCATCTCAGTGACTTCCATTTTATGTTCAAAACTCTTCTTTACAGGCCAGCATTTCGTCCCATACAGTAAAGCCGGTCTGATCGCTACCCGATAAAATTTTCCTTTTAACTTATTTGGGATCTTCCTATCACATATCACCGCGGTAGCTGCTCTCCATTTGAGCCAACACGCCTGGATACGATGATCTACATCTCCGTCGATCTCCCCATCCCTTTGGATGATCGATCCCAAATACTTGTACTTGGTCGTACTCTTAATGACTTCTTCCCCGATACTAACTTCTGGCTCCCCTATCGGTTGTGTCCCACTAAAGTCACAGCGTAGTAACTTAGTCTTCGTACGACAGATGCGCAAACCTTTACCTTCTAAAGCTGCCCTCCACTCATCTAGTTTACTACTGACCTCTTCTTTAGTCTCTGCTACCAGCACGATATCGTCAGCACAAAGCATGCACCACAAAACCGTCTCCCAAATAGATTTAGAGATCTCATCCACAATGATCGAAAAAATAAAAGGGCTTAAAGCTGATCCTTGGTGTAATCCAACTTTTACCGGAAAGGCCTCTATTAACCCTACTGGTGTCTGAATGTTAGTCAGAACATTGCCATACATATCTCGTATAATCTCAATGTAGATTGGAGAAATACTTTTAGCCTTGAGGCTATCCCAAATGACTTGTCGTGGTATGCTATCGTACGCTTTCTCCAAGTCTATGAATTCCATATGCAGATCCTTCTTCCGCTCTCTATATTTTTCCATCAGCCTCCTTAAAACGTGAATTGCCTCCATGGTAGACCTATAGTTCTCTCTTATTACCAAATCTATGAATACCATAAAGCGAAATTGGTTCTCTCTTATCACCGCTTCTTGTCTGATCCTCCTCTCTATAACACTCTCCCACAATTTCATGGTGTGGCTTAAAAGTTTGATACCCCTATAGTTCCCACATTCTTGCGCATCCCCTTTGTTCTTAAATAGCGGTATAATTGTGTTGCGTCTCCATTCTTCTGGCATCTTATGCGTCCTCAGTATAACATTAAAGAGTTTAGTCAACCAACGAATGCCCTCATCTCCTAAACCCTTCCACACCTCAATCGGTATGTTATCATTCTTTTGTAGTGTATGAAACATAATATTAATTTATTATGGTTTTTAATGATCTAATTTTCAAATCTATGCACCTATTAGTGCATATGTTCAAACAATTAATTGACAATTATCTTGAATTCATTAGAAAATATCTTTTAAAATAGGTAAATGTAATAATATTAGAAAATATTCAAAATTAAATTTCAATTGTTACATTATTTTTATTTTCTAAACCTACATGCATTATAGTCTAAAGGTTAGAAAAAACATTTAAGCATAACAATTTATGACTGCAAAATAACGTCACATGCCCTTTAGTTATATTATGACTAGATAATCCCCGTGTGATGTAAATTTTTTTTATTTTATTGTTTTTTACTATTAAAAAAACAGTAAAGGAATATGAAATTATTGGTTATTCATTTTCAATAAATTAATAATTGCACATAATATTTAATTTAATTTTAATTTTAAAAATGCTACTCCCTCCGTTCTTTTTTTATTGTTCTATTTGAAAATTTCACACAAATTAAGAAAAGTGGAATCTTTGTAGATAGTGGGTAATATTTTATTAAGAATGGTGAAATCTTTGTAGATAGTGGGTATTATTTTATTAATATAGTGGTGTGAATTAATAATTGTATTGGTATTATGAGTGAGAAATGAGGGTTAAATGAGGGATAAAGAGAGTGTATGGAACATAAAGCCTTTTCAAAATAGGAAAGTATTTTAAATGGGACAAACTTATGAAATTGCCCGTTATAGTAATAGGGACAAACTTAAAAGAACGGAGGGAGTATTTGATAAGTTATGTATGATGTTATAGATAACTATTTTAACATATACTAAGTAAGTATAACAAACTATGTTTAAAATAAATTATAATATTTATAAATTGTTTTAAGCATATATTACAATATTAAATAAAATAAAATATTTTGAATTAACCATAATATTTATATTGAAAAAATAATTTAAATAATAGTAAATATATAAAATCAAAAATAGCTTGTCTTGTATGAGACTATTTGAATGTTGAGACGGATGCATATAATTAGCTCAATTAACTTATTAATCACTATAAGATTGTAATTGACACTTTAAAAATTTATGAATAAAATATTTAAATTAATTGTGTCTATTTAAATAAATAATTAATAAAAGAAATTTAGACTTTAAAACACTACAAACATTTTGCAAACTTGCGACTCAGAAATACCGACTACCGCATTTTAGTCGCAATTTCCGACTAAAATACCGACTAAAAGTGAGTAGTCGGTATTACCGACTACCTACCGACCAACTGCATTATGGTAGCAAAGTACAGACTCAATTACGACCAAATTATTAGTCGCTAAACTAGCGACTATCCCTGTGGTCGGTAGTTAGTCGAAAAATGTATAAAAAGATTTAAAAAAAAAAAAAAAAAACGTTGTTCGTAAATAAAATTTTTCCGACTGAATTCCGACCAAGCCTTTGGTCGATAAGTAGTCGGAAAATATATGATTTTGTCTATAAATACCCCCCTTCACGTCATTTTCCAATTGCCCCTCTTCTCTCTTCTCTCTTCTCTCTTCTCTCTTTTATCTATAATCTATTTGTTTTTCTTTTGTCACACTCCTCCTTTCACTCCTACTCGAGATAGAATTAGATTAAGTAGAGGTGGAGGTGAAGTGTGAGAAGTTGAAAAACATTAATAAAAGTTCAATCTAAATAAAAATATGACAAAATTTAATATTGATCTTGGAGAGGTTATAACTTTGACATGTTTTTCACTTGCCCCGTTCTTCGCCTGAACCTACACTCGAGTTTCATCACTTAAGTGTGGGTTCACGAAAAACGGGACAAGTTGCGAAACATAAATCTAACGGTTCCATCGTATCAAAAAAATAGCAATATTTGATATTAAAGGTATATATGAACCACATTTAATGGTTATATTTAAAGTAAAAATTTTTTTTTAATGTTTTTCACTGTATCCTATCCCTTTCCAGACGTACATGATTAATTTCAATCTGTGTACATGATTAATTTTAATCGGTGTAAGTCTGGATCAAGGGGTAGGATATAGTGATTAACGTTATATAAATTTTATTTACACAACATACTCTAATTTAAATGGTTATATTTATTGTATAAAAGTTGTTTAATGTTTTTCACTGTATCCTATCTCTCTCTATCCGTACATTATTAATTTAAATCGGTGAAATGATTAATATTAATAGGTGTACGGATGGAGACTTGATAGGATATAGTGATTAACGTTATTAAATTTTTGTACACTTAATCACAAAATTCGAAATATTGTATAAAAAAAATTTAATGAGCTTTTTTTCGTGCCATTTTGTTATAATAATTATCCGTACTGAATTGAAATATATGTTTTTTTCCTACTTATTATCTTGTATGTTTACTATAAAATTGTGTTAGAAACGCTTAAAATATGTTTCTCAAAATTGTAGAAAATGCGCAACGTATTATTTCTAAAAGCTAACAAAGTAGTAACTGACGGTTCTGGCTTGATTTGTTCACAAAGTGCAGTTTTAAGTTATCTTGGTTTTAAGTGTTTTGCTTCAGGCTATTATCACTAGAACAATCGAGATTGTAACAATTGTTTGAACCCCTACGGCATCGCCTTTTATTTTTGACGTCATGGACATGAGAATCCTTAACATGGGTTTACGAACTCAAAGAAGGTGGATGTACATCCTATACTCTACGACATCTACGATTACATCCAACTTCTTTCAGTTCGTAAGTCCATGTTTAGTATTTCTATGTCCATCACGTCAAGAATAAAAGGCGATGCCATAGGGGTTCACACAATTGCTACAATCTCGATATTTCTAGTGGTGATAGCCTGAAGCAAACACTAGAAACCAAGAAACTCAAACCTGCACTTTGTGAACAAGTGAAGTTAGAATCGTCAGTTACTGCTTTTTAGCTTCTAGAAATGACCATAAAATTTACGATGCTTATTTTCTACAATTTTGAGAAACATACTTTAACGTTATCAATTTTTATAGTACATACGAGTATCTAAGTAAGAAAAAGAACAATTTCAATTTAGTACTAATTATTATAACTCAAAATGGCCGGAAAAAAGCTCATTAAAATATGTTTTTTATTATATCCTTTCTCTTTTCATCTCGTACATGGTTAATTTCAATCGGTGTACGTGATGATAAAGGGGAAGGATGTAGTGATTTACATAAATTATAATGAGTTTTTTTCTTCACTATATCCTTTCTCTATTCATCTCGTACATGGTTAATTTCAATCGGTGTACGTGATGATATAGGGGAAGGATGTAGTGATTAATATAAACTTAATGTAGTATTTTATTGTAGAAAAAATTATAATGAGCTTTTTTTTCGTGCCGTTTTGTTGTAATAATTATCAGTACTTAATCGAAATATATGTTCTTCTTACTTATTGTCCTGTATGTTTACTATAAAAATGTGTTAGAAACGCTTAAAATATGTTTCTCAAAATTGTAGAAAATGCGCAACGTATTATTTTACTTATATTTGCTACTGAAAAAGAATAATTTTTGATTTGCAAGGCGTTGGTTTGCCCGATAGTGGTATTTACGGCATATTCTACTACCACTACTACAAATCATCACTTGTGCCACTAATTATGCCACGGGAATTCAAAATCTGTGGCAAGTTTTGATCTTGCCACGGGAAAAATAGATTTCAAGACAACATCACAATCATACCAAAAATTTTTGCCACGGGTAGATATATACCGTGGCTAAGATACACTTGTGCCACAAATTTTGCCACGAGTAAATATATACCGTGGCTAAGATACACTTGTGCCACAAATTTTGCCACAGGTAAATATATACCATGGCAAACAAACACTTGTGCCACGGGTAAATTAATATTGTGGCAAACAAGCACTTGCGCCACAAATCTTGCTACGGAAACTTTATTGTGGCAAACAAAAACTTGTACCAACAATTATGTCATAAGGAAATATTTATCATGGCAAAAAATTTGTGCCGCCAATTATTTCTCTGGTAAATATTTCTCACGGCAAATAAAGACTTATAGGTTACGGGTAGCAATTGTGTGATTGTATTATAAATTATGATACCTGAATTTGACTTTACCGCAAGTTTTGATTTTGCCACGGAAATAGAATATTTAAGAGAAACTTAAAAAAATAAAAAAAAAATTATCAATTATGTAAATTAAAAATCTTTATCCAACTTAATTAGTTATATATTTATTAGAAAATAAGTCATTATTTTCCCTTATTTTTCAATTTAATATAAGAAAAAATTCTTTAAACAATGATTTAATTTAATATATTTTAACTAAAAACATTTAAAATTATTTTTGAAAAGCATTTTTCACTTACCATATACTCAAACTAGAATATAAAAGTAATTTAAAGTAAGATTAAAGTATTTTCAACAAAAGAGAGAAAGGTTGTTTCTAATCTATTCCAAGACTTTTTCAATTTTTTATTTAGTGAAAATCAGATCGTATCATCCTCTTAAATTCAAGAACACATGAAAAATATTTTTTCTTTCTCTAATGTGCTACAATACAAAAAACTGGAGCAATTTCGACTGAAAGTATTCGACTAAATCAAAACAATCGGAAATTTCTGACTAATTTTCCGACTGACAAGCGTTAGTCGGAATTTCCGACTAACTTGCTACTAAATCAATATATGGTCGGAATTTAAAATTGGAAAAAAAAAAAGACTATACGACTAATAATAATATAGTAATATACTAATAACTAATAAGTGTTAGCAATATATATTAATACGAGTAATATTATTCTAATATAGGATTAATTTTGTTGCATTTGTGAAAATTAGTTGAACAAATTATTTTTAAGTAATTTTGCAACTAATTTTGTTCAACTAATTATAATTTTTTTAACTTATTATTAATAATTTTGTTCAACTAATTAGCCACGGGATCTACCGTGGCAAGAAAAAAAGTTTCAGCCACAACCATAATTTTCCCGTGGCAACAATCTAGCCACGATCACTTGTGCCACGGTAGTCTCAAACTTAAATTCCCGTGGCTGAACATCATAGCCATGGGAAATTCTTACTTGTGCCACGACTACTACTGTGGCACAAGTGATGATTTGTAGTAGTGTACCTCTAGTTCATCATTTGGTGGCTTCCATTTGTTTTAAGATATGAACAATGTCAAAAAACATATAGAAGCCACTTAATGGTGAATTAGAGGGAGTATAGGTTGTAAAGTCCACTATTGGGCAGCTAACGCCATGCAATGAAAAAAATTTTCTTAGTAGAATGATCATAAGTAAAGTTACGATGCGTATTTTCTACACTTTTGAGAAATATACTTTTAACGTTATCAATTTTTATAGTACATACGACGAACTAAGTAAAGAAAAACACAATTTCAACTTAGTACTAATAATTTTAAAACAAAATGGCCGGAAAAAAAGCTATTTTAATTTTTTTTTTTTTAATGTACACCGACTAACCTCCGACTACCCCTACAGTCGCTGAGTAGTCGCTGACTATGGTCAAATGGCAGGTATTGTTGGTCAAAAGCACTTATTACCTTAGTATCCGTGAGACATAGCGACTAACTTGCGACTATGGTAGCAGTCGCCAGTCAGTCGGTGAATTCAAAATATGATCCGTCACAACCTTGACGTGATGCACATTGAGAAGAACTTCTTTGATAACATTTTCAACACAATAATGTGTGTGCCTGGAAAAACTAAGGATCATCTCAAGGCACGTCAAGATTTAGCCGAGCTCGGGATCCGATCGGAATTGCATCCAGTTGGTTCTACCATCCCAAAGGCTTCATACACACTAAACAGAGAGCAAATGGCTGTCATTCTGGAGTGGCTTAAAACTCTGAGATTTCCTGATGGGTATGTCTCTAATTTAGCCAGGAACATCGACATGGCTAAACATCAGGTATTCGGGATGAAGAGTCATGATTGTCATGTGTTCATGCAACGACTGATTCCTATTGCATTTCGGGAGTTGCTGCCAGAAAAAGTGTGGGAAGCTCTTACTGAAATTAGTCTGTACTTTAGAAGTCTTACTTCTCCGAGAATTTCTGCCGCAGATATGTGGAGGTTGGACGAGGAAATTGCAGTTGTGCTCTGTAAGTTAGAGACTATATTTCCTCCAACATTCTTTGACGTCATGGAACATCTGCCTGTTCATCTAGCTTACGAGGCGAGGATTGCTGGCCCGGTACAATATAGGTGGATGTATCCTTTTGAGAGGTAATTACTAATTACACGTCTAAAATATTAGTACTATTTATTTTTCTGATAACTTTTTACATGTCTTAATAATTATTCTTTGGTTTAAATTACAGGTATCTTCGACATTTAAAACTTAATGTCAAAAACAAAGCACATGTTGAAGCCTCGATCTGCAACGCATATCTTAATGAAGAAGCATCATACTTTGTATCGCATTACTTTGGGCCAGATGTTCGATGCAGAGTTAGAGATCTACCTAGAAACGATGATGGATTCTTTAACAACGTCAGACCGGGTGTTTTGTCCATATTTACACACCCAATCAAATTTTATGGTCGGGGTAAGGCTTTTATGATGGATGAAGCAGATCTCAAAATTGCTCAGACTTATGTTTTGCGAAATTGTCCGGAGGTGAATCATTTTTATGATCAATTCGTACATTTAATCACAAAGTACGAGCCTAATCTAAACGCAGAGCAAGTTGACAATGTGGTCGAAGACCAGTTTGCACTATGGTTTAAACAGATTGTAAGTACACGTTAAACGTCTTTAATTTGATGTGAAAATTAGTATTACGTATTTACGTTGAATTATTGGTCTTGTATGCAGTCCAGGGACGGGTTTCTAGACGGTGTGGATAATGCGGATATTCTAAAAGACCTGGCCGAGGGACCTTTGCAGAAGGCACGTCGCTATGATGTTTGTTACGTGAATGGTTATAGATTTCACACAATCTCTCATTCCGCAAAAAAGAAATCTTCTGAGAACAGCGGGGTGTGCGTGAAATCTGATGATAACAGTCCGGATGAAGCAGACTTTTACGGAAAGTTAGAGGATATTGTTGACCTCGAGTATCGAGCACTTCCAAATAAAAGGGTAGCTTTGTTCAAATGTCAATGGTTTGATCAGACTACCACCGGATATGGCCATGGTACGAGAGTCCATCCGCGTTACAAGCTGGTCGACGTTCATATTGGTCGATTTTATAGAAAGTACGATCCGTTTGTCCTAGCCTCTCAAGCTTCCCAAGTTTATTACTTACCTTATCCCAGTTTAAGGCAAAACATGAAAGACTGGCGAGCTGTTTGCAAAGTCAGATCAAAGCAATTCGAGGATACTGCTTTCCAACTGGAAGAGAGATCAACCGATTTTGTGGCAAATGAAGATGTTTCTGACCTACAAGTCGCACCGTTGCGTGATCCCGCTGGAGAACTTTTACACTTAGACGAAACGGTTCACGATGACGAGGAAAATGAAGACACCGACGACGAAGATCTTGTATTATCTGACGACGATGAGGTCGATGACGATTATGTAACCCAATAATATGGTTTTAATAATAATATGTTTATTTCTTATTATTTTTAAATTCAGTTGTAAGTTTTATATATTTTTTTTTTGAAGAAGTAAGTTTTATATATTTATTTTTCAAAAAAAAAAAAAGTTTTATATATTTAAATATAGTATTTAAGATTTTATTAATTATAATATAATAATAATAATAATAATAATAATAATAATAATAATAATAAAAATAATAATAAAAATAATAATAATAATAATAATAATAATAATAAAAATAATAATAATAATAATAATAATAATAATAATAATAATAATAATAATAATAATAATAATAACAAACAATTAATAAAAAAAAAAAAACCGTATTTATTAGGGCGGTATTTATTAGGGGGGTATTTATTAGGGCGGTAGAAATTTATTAGGGCGGTAGAATTTTGAAAAGGTAAAACGCATCGGGAAGGTAAAAGCGCGTTTTACTATACCGACAGAGCACCGACTACAAAGTAGTCGCAAAACAGTCGGTGCACTGAAAAGTTTACCCACTTTCCCACGCCATCTGAAAAGTTACTGCAACAATTAATTACGCCGTTGAAAAAGTGCACCGACTACCTACCGACTATTTTCTGGTCGCAGGGTAGTCGGTAAATTGAAAAGTTTTTTCAATTTCCTAGGCTTTCTGAAAAAGTTACTGCACCTATTTATTAGGTGGGTAGAAATATCTCACCGACTACCAATCTGGTCGCAGGGTAGTCGGTAATATGAAAAGTCATTTTTTTTTTAAACGTATTTACTATGGTCGCAGGGTAGTCGCAAATCAGTCGGTAACATTTTTATATAAATACCACACTTAACCATTCTTACCGTTCACTTTCTTTCTTCCAAGCTTTTCTCTCTTACTTCACTTTCTTTCTTCCATTCTTTTCTCTCTTACTTCACGTTTTTTCTCTCTTCCATTCTTACCGTTTTCAAGGATTCCGACTAGCATTCTTTTGATTCCGACTAGCATTCTTTTGATTCCGACTACTTCCCAAGTTTTTCAAGGATTCAAGGTTAGTTTTTTTTTTAAGGTTTTTTTTTTTAAAAAACATGATGTTATGATGTTCATATGTTTTTTTTTTTTTAAAAACATGATGTTCATATGTTTATATGATTTTTACTTGATTTTTTTTTACATGTTTATAATAATAATCTTGTTTTTACATGTTTATTCATTCGAATGTTTACAATGTTTTTAGGGTTTATTTCGTTTTTTAATATATAAATGTTCATATGTTGTTTATGTGATTTTTAGGGTTTGATAATCTTGTTTTTATATTAATGTTTATAATATTGTTTAGGGTTCTTTTTTAGGGTTTTTTTTGTTTTTTGGTTTCGTTTTTTTTTTATTTTTTAGGGTTTATGTTGTATTTTTATTTTTAGGGTTTATGTTGATGACATTTTTATGGTTTGATAATCTTGTTTTTTTATTCAAATGTTTATGTTGTTTTTTTATTTTTATGGGTTATTTATATTTTGTATTTTGGGTTTATGTTGTTTCGAAATATATATGTTTATTTTCGAAATATATATGTTTTTTTTTTATATATATATATTTTGTTTCGAAATGTTTAAGTTTATTTTTAGGGTTTTCTTTTTTTTTTCTGAGTTTTTTTCGAAATGTTAATGTTTATTTTTAGGGTTTTGTTTTTGTTTTTTTTTTTTTTTATTCTGAGTTTTTTTCGAAATATATATGTTGTTTTTCGAAATGTTTATGTTTATTTTTAGGGTTTCGTTTTTTTTTTTCAGAGTTTTTTTCGAAACCTCTATGTTTATTTTTAGGGTTTTGTTTTTGTTTTTTTTTTTTTTCTGAGTTTTTTTTCGAAATATATATGTTTTTTTTGAAATGTTTATGTTTATTTTTAGGGTTTGTTTTTTTTTTTTTTTTTTTTTTCTGAGTTTTTCGTAATATATATGTTTTTCTGAATATATATGTTTTTTTTTTTTCGAAATACTTATATTTTTTTTTTCGAAAAATAATTGTTACTTAGATGCCTAGGATGAGAAACCATTTGGGACAACCTATAAACCCCCGAACCGGTCAACCATACCACCCTGATTTTATACCGGTTCGGCAAGTTGCACGTTCTGACCCTGGCGCTGCACAAAATGCGAAATTGGAAGAGCATTTTGTGCGGTCAGACTTTAGGGCTGCAGTGGGGGCTGTCAATCCCTCTCCGGTGTCATCACGTGCTTCGCCACGTATCAATACACCGGATGATGACACGGCCCAGGGCCCGCCACGGGATAACCCTACCCCTCAGCCGCTGCACCGACCACCACCCCTGCTGTGGAATAGCGAGCAGGGCACGTTTGCCAACGACACTGGCAACCAAATATCAACATCCATTCGTAGGACGTTTGAGGCCTACCAAGATCCTGGAGGATACGCTTGGAGGTTCCTATCTAGGGCTGCTATCGATTTCTATTGGCAGCAGTTTCAAGTAAGTCTATTTACTACATTATTTGATTAACTTTAAATTGACTTGTTTGTTTAACTAATATTAATTGTTTTTGTCGTTTCAGCAACAATGGACTTGGGATCCCTCTCTCACTTCCAAGGTCCGCACGGAGTGGGAGAAAAGGGCCAAGCTCCGGTACAAGGATCTTATGCATCTTCATAGGAGCAACTATGAAGAGGACAATGAATACAAGCCCAGATGGGCCGATAAGGGGGCTTGGGATGAATGGGTAAAGGCCTGGAAAGACCCAGCATACCAGGCCCAGCGGGAGCGAGGGAAGAGGAACCGTCGGCGGGGCAATGAATCGGGTGTCGCAGAAGTCACCCATACCGGCGGCTCCGTGTCTGCCCGCCGGACATTGCGCATCTTGGTATGTTCTTGATTTTTTTCGAATTTGAATTTTTAACCATTAATTAATTAATTACTTTGTTTAATCATTAACTTTGTTTAACCATTAACTTTGTTTTCACAGGAAAAAGAGCAAAACCGCACACCGTCCTCTTATGAGTTGTTTCTACACACTCATAAGGCGAAAAGAAAGGACGGGTTGCAGTGGATCAACAAAAAGTCTAAGGCTGTAAATGTAAGTGTAATTGTATGTTGTTTTTTAGTAATAATGAATTATAGTGTAAGTTAGTTTTTGGGTTGTTAGTTTAGCTTTTGGTAAATTAGCTGTTTTAGAATACTTTGGATTTTGAGGAAATGCTGGTTTGATAGCTGTTTTCGTAGTTTAGTTTTTATTTCAGGGTTATTTAAGTTTTGGTTAAGTTAGTTTACATAGGAAACTTTGCCGTCATTTTTATATAATTTTTTGCTTTGTTTAGGACGAGTACTTGCGCCTCTGTGCCGAGCTTCCTGCCGATGCGTCTGAAAAGGATATGAATGACGCCTATTTTCAGGCTGTCAAAAATATCGAATCGGATGAGCCGACGAAGAAGCCCAATAAGTCTGTGTTTGGGGTTGGTGAAGCCACAGCGGTCTATTACGCTAATGTTGTGGCGCCAGAGACTCAAACCCAGCCCACTCCTCCCCCCGAGCAATTCACGAATGAGCGGTTGGATGAGCTTCAGCATGCCTTGAGCCAAGTTACGCAAAGCCTCCAATCGAACATTTCGAGGGAGGAGTTTGACCGGCTAGTGACCGAGCATAAGCGCTTGAGCGAAGAGGTACAACAACTTCTTAGCTTTATGCGCTCGGTTTTCGCCGAAAGGGGCTTCTCGCAACCTCCTCCTCCCCCCCCCGTGATCCTTGTATTTTTATTATTTTTATTTTTTTAGTTTTATATGTAAAAACAATTTGTTGTATATATTAATTCTAAATTTAATATTTTTATTTATGCGTTTACTATTATCTTTTATTGCGTTTATTTATTAAATTGAATCGATAATTTATTTTAATAATAAAATAATAAAAACTGGTCAAATGTGGTCAACGACAATTGACCACATTTGACCAGTTTTTATTATTTTATTATTAAAAACTACCGACTAGCTTCCGACTGCTATAGTAGTAGGTGATTAGTCGGTAATTTTTTTTTTAGTCAACAGAATATTGACTTCTCCGACCAACTTCCTACCACATCGTCGTCGTTAAGCAGTCGGTAAAATTTGGCGCTAAAATTTGGTCAAAATCTGGTCAAATAAAAGTTTAAATTTTCCGACTAATCTCCTACTATTGTATAGTCGGAGATGAGTCGACAAATAATTTAAATAATATTTTAAAAAAAAACAATAAATATTTACAAAATCGGTTTTCGGTTGACAGCGACTAGATAGCTACTATGACCTAGTCGGTAGTTGCGACTGATTAAAGACTACGGACATTGGTCGCAGTTTGCGACTAAATACCTACCACGATCATGTAGTCGCAACCTGCGACTAATTTAACGACCCAGATCATTTACCGACAAAAATATACCGACTAAGTGGCTAGAGTCGCAGTGTAGTCGGTATAGCTCTATACCGACCACATACCGACTAAAACCCTTAGTCGCAAGTTTGCGTTTTTTTTGTAGTGAAATTGAAACAAATGTCAGTTGATTGCAAAAATAAAGTTCTTTGCTTTAGACTAACAATTAATAATGGAAAATTCGATTTTAAAGGTTCGAACTTTGCCTCACTTGCTTTTAAAGGTTCGAACTTTTGTTTATCCTAGAAAGGTTCGAACTTTAGGGGTCATCAACTTTTAAAGGTTTTTATGGGTTTTTTGGGTTGATTTTGGATTGATTATGGGTTTTTATGGGTTTTTTTTGGGTTGATTCTTGATTGATTATGGGTTTTTTACCCATAAAAACCTATAATCTATCCAAAATCAACCCAAAAAAACCCATAAAAACCTTTAAATGAAGATGACACCCAAAGTTCAAACCTTTCTATGATAAACGAAAGTTCGAACCTTTAGAAGCAAATGAGGCAAAGTTCGAACCTTTAAAACCAAATTTTCCTTAATAATGGTAGAAACGTCAAAAGTGCCAATTAAATCGAAATTATCAAGAATTTAACGAAAAATACTACGACTTTTAAATAAGGCATAAATTAAATGCTACAATGTGAAAAAATCTTACAAAAATTTTACCACTTTGCTTTTCAGAAAAATTTGATGCTACCATGTAGAATTTCCCTATAATTATATCGCTCTTTTCGATAAAAAAATGGCCTATATTTATAATTCTCATTCGAATTACAATTATTTGATTTTTCCAAGCTTAATATTTTGGGCTTAATTAATCATTGCAATTGGACATAATCAACAAATGAAATTGTTTACATTATAAGTACTAAAATTTTCAATTATACAACAATTACGTTGTTATCAACTATAAATTCTGACTTTTTGAACTTACTTAATATAATGTTCAAATTGGCCACTTACCCCCTTCTCAACATAGTAATAAGAATTTTTTGTTATAATAATGTAACTTGAATATTATATGTGGGATCTTGATTATAAGACTCTCAACTATGATCTATAATTCAACGACTGAAAAAAGAGTATATATATATATAATACTCCATGATGAAAGAAAGATTCCTTTCGTTTTCCTAAATTGTCCAAAGATGTAGAAATAATCATAATTTTTTATAATCTATTTTAGACATCATCACACTTTTGAAAAGGGAATAATCTAATTTACTAATTAAAACAAATTGAATAATAAATGTTAAATTAGTTTTTCTTTTATATAAATATTTCAAACATAATCAACAAAATTAGATAAATGAAATATTTTTTTTACAAAATAGTCATTAGTACAAAAATGACTTTAAGTAACACCAATTGGTAACACTTTTTGATTTCTAGCATTTAGAAAATATTAGGAAACACTTTTGTAACACTTTATCTATAAGTAACACTGTAACACAATCATGTAACACTTTTTAGATAAGTAACACTAATATGTAGCACTTTTAAATTTGGTAACACTAATATGTAACACTTATACATTTGGTAACACTAATATGTAACACTTTAAAATTTTGTAACACTAACATGTAAGACTTTGATAATTGGTAAGACTAATGTGTAACACTTTACAATTTAGGAACTTTATTATGTAACACCTAAAAATTGATAACACTGTCAAATTTGCATTTTATATTAGTAACACACTTGTAACACTTTTCTACTGAAATTTTATTTTTGGTTTTTTAATCAAAAAATTAAAATTGCAAAATAATTAGTTTTGACTTAAGTTTCTTGTATAAGTTTATTTAATATTAATTACCCAAAATATTTTTTAAAAAAAAGATATCAGATCTAATTAATTTTTAAGAATTTACACCAACTAACAAAAAAATGAATAATGAAAAAGAATTTGATTTTATATATTACTTATAGTAATTGAAAAGATCAAGCGGGAAAATAATAAAATAATTTAAATCCTTATGATAAATTAAAATAAATTTAAAAAATAAAACCAATTCTCCATGACGGTTGAAAAAAAAAATCTACTCTAAATCCCAAAATTGAAGTTTCAACTGCTCAATTAAACAATCCCTGAATCACAACCCTATTTCCGTTATTTCGAAGACTCAGCAGATCAGACAATGGCCCCTGCTCCTTCCCCTTCTCTCGATCAAAGCCCAACATACAACTTCTCCACTCACCGGCTCACATGCTCACCGACTGGTCACCGGTCATCGCGTCCTTCATCGATCCCCTTAACTTCTATGGTATGAAATTTCTCTTTCTAATATCTATTTGATGATATTTTGTTAATTTTCCAATTCGATTGTAAATTAGAGTAATTTTTGTTTTCAGTAAAAGAATCTGGTTTCTACCATCTTTTTCTTGTCACCGACACAATTGTTCTAAAAACAATTTAATTGCAAGATATACCTTCTTCTTCATCGTATTCTTGTTTCTTTTTCAAGTGTGTTGTTAAGTTATGGTGCTAGAATGTTCTAAATTGTGTATCGCTTCTTTACACTTAGTTAATTGATAATTGAGAATACATGCCTTTGAGTTGCAAACTTAATTTTTCTAATGATTTAATCCTCTTTAGACTGAGTTGATCATGTCTCCACAACATGTATATTGTGATTTTTAGTTGAACTTGGACTTCTATTAATGTTGATGAAACTATATACAGATTTTTGTTGTGATGTTGTCCAACAAAAAAACTTTGGACCACCATATTTTGAATTGGTTGCACACATGCTGCACACAGTTGTTGCTGCTAATCTATGCTCAAGATAGAAAGTTCAATGGCAACTCAACAAAGCAATAAAAAACGACTCTCAAAGTCGGTTTCACAAGGGAGAGTTCCACCACAAGGTAAAAAGCAATATGAAGTTTAAAGGAGAGTTCCATCACAAGATAATGTTCTTGATGATGAGAATGCACCCGCTGAAGATAGTGAGCAGAATCATTCCAACGAAGAAAATGCAAATGAGATCAAGTAAAAAAGTGCAAAGTCATTGTTTCACATGTGATTTCTTATTTTATTATACCTGTGAATTATAATAGGTTACCGTTCTTGATCAATTAATTAAGATTTATCAATGTCGTTGTGTTTAAGGTTTTTTCTTTAGGAGAAAGTTCCATGGCGACTCACCAAAGCAATAAAAAACGACTCAAAGAGAGTTCCACCACAAGGTCAAACGCAATGTGAGGTTCAAGTAAGAGAGAAACAAGGTATTGAAACAAAGACGGGTCAAGTTAAATCAATGGTTCTCCTGGCTCTATTAGAATGAAAAAATCTTCAAATGGTTTGGTCGACGTCTAATTAAATATTAGCGTGGAATGAAATGTCATATAGTTGGTTGCGATTCTGTGATGGAAGTATCATTTTTAAAATATGGATATAGTTCAAAATACAAAGGAGGTGTAGCCGAAATTTCTGTAAATTTATAATTAAACTTAGTTGGTTAGGCATTTTTTTAGTTTTGTAGATTGTTTGTTTTGTAGGCGTATTGGGTTTTGTTTTGCTGTGGTTTATTAAATGTCATCGAGCAGTGTTTGTTTTGTCACTTATAAGGGTTTATCTTATAGCGTTTACCATAACTACATGAAGTGGTGCAAATTAATGCACGTAGCCATCAGTGGCCGAGGACGTCTCAAGCATATCACAGACGACCCTCCACCCACTATAGATCCGGAATATGCTCAATGGGAGCAAAGGGATGCCATGGTTATTTCGTGGATTATAGAGAATATAGATGGAGACATAGTCAATCAATTCTTAGACTACACAACAGCTCGAAGTCTATGGCAGGGAATCGAAAACCTTTTGAGTCATGGAAGGGACGAACTCCAGATCTATGATCTGAGTTCGAAGGCAGCAACTTTGACTCAAGGTAATGACTCAATCGAAAATTACTACAATAAACTCACCAGTTTATGGAAGGAAATTGATCGAAGGATGCCGAACCCGATGTCATGCCCAAAGGACATCACTGAGTTTAATAAATACATACAGAGAACTAGACTTTACTAATTTCTCACCGGCCTAAATGGCGATTTGGACAAAGAAAAAAGGGATCTCCTTAACATAGATCCTTTACCTACCGTGGAGAAGGCTTATGCCACTATGAGAAGAGAAATTTCACGCCGGAGGATTATGAACGGCGTCTCATCATTGGGAACAGGCCCATCAGAGATTGGCTCAGGGCTAGCCACTCAAAGCAAAAATTCCCAAAGAACTCCGGTGTAGCCATTGTGGTGGTTCCAAGCACACTAAGGAAACTTGCTATAAGATCGTGGGCTACCCCGAGTGGTGGGATGATTTTCAGAGGAGGCGAGCCGCCACCAAGGCACCGGCAGGCCGGACCGGCGGCAAGGCCCACCTCACAACTGCTGAGCCACCGTCATCACATGATTTTTCAGGTAAAGGGGTAGGCTGTGACGAGAAGGGGGAAAGTGAAACTATACGACAAATCGCAGCAGCAGAGAGAGAAACAAAAGGGGATGAACCAGTAGAGAGAGAAACAAATGATGTGCAAATTTTATTTAACCGCAAGCGCACGGTGTACGTGTAGTCGCGGGTCGAACACAAGGAAGCTTGGGACAATGGACTTTACGATTTAGGTTGATTAGATTGCTAAAGGGAATAAAAATGTTGATTGGGTTGTAAGCTAGCAACTAAAAATGCAATAATAGAGATGTAGTTTAACTATATGATGATGAGATCTAGGGAATCCTTCTGTGTTGCGCGATCTCTTTCACTTCCCCAAGAAAAGCTATTCTTTGCCATGGTCTCAAACAATTTCAAGACCTCTTGTGGTGACTTAGAGTCCATGTCACCACTACAAGATGCATTCACCGAGGACTTGTGCTCATCATGCAATCCTACATAAAAGGATTGGGCAAGCAACCAATCTGGGATTTGGTGATGAGGGCAACTCAATAGGAGGTCTTTAAACCTCTCCCAGGCCTCGTGAAACGACTCAAAAGGCAACTGCTTAAAGGTTTGCAGCTGCGTCCTTATCTGCGATGTCTTCCTAGGAGGATAGAACTTGGCCAAAAATGCATTAGCCAACTCCTCCCAAGTCCGTTATATACCTGCAGGTTCAGACTTTAGCCAGGCCTTGGCCTTATCCCTCAAACTGAAAGGAAAAAGCCTTAGCCGTACAGCATCTTCACTTAAATCCTTTTGTGTAATGGTGTCGCACCTCTCAACAAAGTCTGCGACGTGGTCATGGGGACTTTCAGAGGGATGTCCTCCAAACTGATTCCATTCAATCATCTGGATGAGATGAGGTTTCAGTTCGAAGTTGTCAACACCAAAGTTAGGCTTGACAATACAAGGAATAGAACTTAGGGTGAGCGAAGGCGCACCCATGCGGCCAAAATTATTATTAGCATTATTATCATTGTTTTGGGCCGCCATGTTTACCTATCTTACCTGTCTTACCTCCTCTTCTCTAGCTCGCCTTCTAAGGGCGTTAAGTCGGCGAGCTGTAGCTTCGATTTCAGGATCAAAATGTTCAAGAGATCGGGACCTCCTGGTCATTCAACAAAAACCAACAAATCGATTGTCCGGCGCTTCCCCGGCAACGGCGCCAAAAACTTGATGTGCAAATTTTATTTAACCGCAAGCGCACGGTGTACGTGTTGTCGCTGGTCGAACACAAGGAAGCTTGGGACAATGTACTTTACAATTTAGGTTGATTAGATTGCTAAAGGGAATAAAAATGTTGATTGGGTTGTAAGCTAGCAACTAAAAATGCAATAATAGAGATGTAGTTTAACTATATGATGATGAGATCTAGGGTGTCGGAAATCCCCTAAAGTCTTGCATGATTCAATTCTCATTAGTGCCTATGAAATGTAGGATTAATTGTGTGATTAAACTTGATCTTGTTAATCTCAAACTCTCGCTCTGTTGATTAACTATTAGATTTAGACCCTATTAATTCAATCCTCACGCGTTAACTTTATTGAACGAATTAATAAGAATTTAACTAAAGTTTACCGTAAAGCAAAGGCGATCCCAATCTCACACGCTAGTTCTATTGAATGGTTCGACGAAGCATATTTAATTTAGGGTTAATTAGCACAATTTAATCACTTTAATCCATAGTTTCATAGACACATCCAAGAATCAATTCATACTTAACTAATAGGTTCAAACCCTAACCCTAGAAAATGGATCTACTCGCTAGACATGGTAAATGCAATAAATATTACTTCAAATTCAATGCTAAACATGAATGACAATGAATTAAGAGTTAAACTAAAATGAGCAATGATTAAATACTTAATGACAATGACAATAAATATTAAAGCAATATGGAGAAAATGAAACTATTTTTAAAGGATGACTAAAGCTAGAATTCAATGTTCAACTAACAAAACTTAAACTAATACAATAATTCAAAAGCAAAAGAAGAAAATAAACTTACAAACTTGAAGGTTGAATAATTCTCAAAGGCTAGATTAATGTTCTTGCAAAGTAAAATAAAACTAAATTGAAATTAAAGGCTAGATTAATGGAAGATTAAGCAAAAACTAAGTAAGTTCAAGGGAGGAAGAAGAGGAAGGCTCAGCAGGATTAAGGAGCCTATTTATTAACCCTAGGCCCAAAGAAAACCCGGGGTAAAACACGCCTAAAACCTCAAATAATAGTACGCCGAGTCGGCGGCCCAAGAAAAACTATCACAGCCGAGTCGGCTTGAAGCGTCTGGAACTCACTGGACTTGTCAGCTGATTTAGCCGAGTCGGCGGTCACAAATTCCGCACTTTAGCCGAGTCGGCGGTCACAAATTCCGCACTTTAGCCGAGTCGGCGAATCCTCTCTGGAAAATTGATGATTTGTGTCAGCCAACTTCGCCGAGTCGGCAACCTCCTTTTTGACCTCACCGCCGAGTCGGCGTTTGCCCTCTGAAAAAATGGGACATTCTGCCTTGCTTACCCGAGTCGTCGAGGCTTATGATGCTACCTCAACCGACTCGGCTTTTGGCCATTGGACTTGTTTACTTTCTTGAACTTGTTTCTTTGGTCGTGACTTGGTTTGATTGATAGCTTGACTCGATCTTTCAACCATATAGACACGATTAGCACCGAAATCCCATAAAAACAACTCAAAACCTCAAAATTTAACCATCTTCCCATACTTTGACCATGAGATACCAAAGTAGAGTGAAACCGAACGAAATGACCTCGAATCGCCTTCAAAACACTGGAAAGGAGCATAAAAATACAAACAAGTAGTGCAAATAATTGCACTTATCAACAAACTTTCCAAATTCATCTTTTTATACCCAAACAAAAACCCTACCACACCCCTCACAAACCGGATCCCATGACCCCACTAAAAAAACAACCCAGAATTATTTAATCCATCTACCTACAAAACCGTCCCAGGCCCAAACCTTCCAGCCCAATACTATTAAACCTAACCTTTCTCTTTCAGCTTTAAGCCCAAGCGTCAAATCCAATCCCACATCTACTAGTCTCTTAAGCCATAAAAATAATAACCAATGGATATTTGATTGCGGGGCCACAGACACTATGACCTATAACCCTCGTGATCTCTTATCCTTTCAACCCACTACCCGAACCCATATTCAGACAACCAATGGGGAACATGCATTAGTTGATCAAGCTGGACCTATTAACATTACATCTTCTCTCCATATTAAAAATTGCTTGCTTATTCCTAGTTTATCTCATAAACTCTTATCTATTAGCCAGCTAACGAAAGAGTTAAACTGTACTGTTTTCCTAACTTGTGATGGTTGCATTGTGCAGGGTGCTCGGACGGGGATGATAATTGGGCATGGTACTGAACGAGACGGATTATATTATGTTGATGAGGTGTTCAAAATGGCTACTCAATGCTTGCTCACGCTACTCCTGATCACCAACTATGGACTTGGCATCGACGTTTAGGTCACCCATCCCTAGGTTATCTAAAACGTCTTTTTCCTGTTTTTTCTTATTGTAATAAGACTTTGGACTGTGAGAATTCTGTACTGGCCAAAAGTCATAAACATTCGTATTTTCCAAGTAAAACTCGGTCGGCTAAACCTTTTTCTTTAGTTCATTCTGATGTGTGGGGTCCTGCACCGGACATAAACTCTCATGGTTTTTCATATTTTGTTTTATTTATTGATGATTGTACTCGTATGTGCTGGGTGTATTTCTTGAAACACAAATCTGAGGTTTTTGAAGTATTTGTTAAGTTTTATAATATGATTGTCACACAATTTAATTTTCGTCTTCAAATCCTCCGATCTGATAATGGTGGTGAATATATGTCCCGTAATATGGCCTAGTTTTACCCTTGAACATGGCATCATCCATCAGACTACTTGTCTCGATACTCCACAGCAAAATGGGATGGCTGAACGTAAAAATCGTACTCTTCTTGATATATCTCGTGCTCTTATGTTTGAAGCCC